>VYZV01044500.1:364981-382881 GCA_013401275.1 Pandion haliaetus
AAAGCAGAGGTGAGTGTGATGGTGAGGCTGTTCTGGTTTAGAGAGACTAAAACTGTTGTGGACACACACTCAGATTTAATCTGGCTGCTTTTTGAAGAGCTGGGGAAGAAGGAACCTTTACATTCTAGTGGTGAAGAATATCTGCGGATAATATCTTAAACTGGCAGAGCTAGACCTAGAAGACAATGTCTAAAGGCACTTTAAGGTGTTGTGGATTGAGAGAGAGTAAATTTAAAAACCTCTGTGTTGTAACAGTAGAACTAGTAAAAAGGAGGTGTTAGAGACCTTTTCTTTCCTTCTGTCCCTGAAGAAGAAACAATTATATAGTTGAAACCTGGGGATAAGTTACTTAACCTGAGTGTTAAAATCAGTGGTTACATCTCCTTCTGTAAAGAAAGGAGAAAACAGAGAGCACTTGATTTTTTGCAAAGACACCTACCTGTTAGGTTATCAGAGATCGTGCAGAAACACACAAGCCTGAATGCTTCTAAGTGAGCAGCAACATGTGTCTATTCAGTTGTCATCGGGTGTGAGATAACCTGCTTTCAAGCCTCTGTCTGTAATAGATAGAAAGAAAAACTGTATTATCGTGGATGGACCACTTGGCCATTTTAATACATATTGAAACATAATATGTAGGTATTGCCAGCAGGATAGAGATTGACTAGGAAAGCACTAAGGATTCAAGGGGAATGGACGGACACAAACCTCTGAGATGCCGTGGCAAAAAAATAGTTCATTTGATCGTAAGATGTCTATGAAGTGGAAGCAGAGATGCAGCACTGCCTATGTACACAGATGAGACATCTATTAGAGCAGCTGGTTAGTTCTAATGCCCATGCTTTGAAGGAGGCTGGAATATTCCTCAAGTATTCAAAGAAGGGCTACAAAAAATATTCAGATATTGAAAAGGAAAGCTCATAGTATGTATGAGGCTTAAGAAGTTCAGTCTGTTGAGCTTAATGCATGGAGAAGAGACCTGACAACCAGGAACTTCTTGATCTAACAAAAGTAGAGCAAAATCCTGTGGCTGGATGGAGTGGACACAAGTGAATTCAATTCTAAAATAAAAAGTAATTTCCTTGTAATAAGCATTATTAAAAATTGGAACATCTTAGTACAGGGTTTGGCTTTGTTCTTCTTAGCCTTTAAGCAAGACCAGATACTGTTCTGATTCAATGCTTTAATCCAGATTCCAGAAAACACCGTATGGCCTATGGAAACAAGGCATTGGAAAGAGATGATCGGTGGGGTGGTCCCTTCTGCCCTGAGTGCCTATGTACAGGTAGCAGGTACTTCTTTAAGAAAATAAACAAAGACCTGCTTTAAAAGCCAGAGTGTAAACTGATCTGACTGATGTGGTCTGATGCAACAGACTTAGCTCTATTGGATTAACTAGCAAACTTTATCAGCTTCCCAAGAGTCCCGTGAAAGCATTCTAGTGCTCACCCTTTCAAGACTGTTGCTTAAAAAGGACTTGAATATGAGCAACTGCAAAAAAGGTAGCTCAAGAGACCAAAGTTGTTAACCTTTGCACACAATAGTTAAAATACCTGGTTTATGGATGTACATTCACATATATGAAACCAATATGAATCCATTTATAAAACCCTGCTGCTCCTCTGTAAAAGAACAACCCTTTGAACAGCAAGGAGCAAAAGTAAAACCTAGCTTAAGTAAAAATTGATTTTGCTATAATAACCAATCATATACACCACTGACTTTCAACCTGTGATCAACAGACAATTTTTAAGGAGCCAGCAGCATAACAATAAAAGACAGCCTATTTGCCACAGTCTTAAACTCACTGTGCAAGAGTCTACACCTCCTCTGGGAGACTTTTCAGAGTCTGTGAGCTGAAATATTTGGAAACATCTAGCTTCATTTTTCAGAAGCCAACAAATGCATTTGGATGCCTTAATTTTTAACAGCATTCTTGTCATTTTTTTATTTCAGGAGGCAGATCAGTAAAAATATTCAAAGTTTCCTGAAAACTACACTCCTCTGAAGAATCTTAAACACAAAAATTAAAAAAATGAAAAAAAATCAGTTACTTTTTTTGTCCCAGCTAATTGTCTGTTTTTCTTTTCCTTTTCTTCCTTTGGTTTTTCTAAGACCTGTGAATAAATCAGAAAAGCTGTCATATCATATTTGACAAACAAGTTCTGTAAGAATGAAGGCATATTGCCACAAAAAGCAAGGTGCAAAATCTCTAACAACTGGCTCTTCTTAGGGCTGGTACATCTGCATTGTCAGCTATTCTCCAAATAGGCAGGTTTGAAGATTTCTGCATGCACAACACGCCGTGTGGGCTCCTAGCCTACAGTACAGCTCCTGAAAGTAGATTTTGATGGGTCAAAGCCATTTTATTGAATTAGCCCTTTATTGTTTACATTAAATCCAAGTGAGCTCAGAAATACTAACTTATCCTTCTGAAAGGCTGGATTATACCGCGTGGCTCGGATGCAAAAAAAGATTAGGGTTTTTATACTAATTACTTCCAGCATGAGGAGTGCATGGACCAGAAGAGCACCGACTGTGGAGACACTCTGCTGGGCATTTCAGTGCAGAAATGTTTTCCATCTTTTCTTGCTGCAAGTAAAATGACTGCTGCTCTATAATGTAATTGGGAATGCCACACTGTCATTAAATGAGAATTGGCATGTCTGGGACAGAAGGTAGTAATAGCCCTTTCCACTTGTTTCTGGTTGTTTTATCCACTCTCCCACTGTCACTCTTGCTGTGCAGTACACTGTAGCATCACCTCCTCCTACTCTACATCACTCTATCAGAAAGTAAGAGAATAGAAAAAGCTTATCTCATTATTACTAAGTGAGTTTTCATTCATTAATACCTAATGAGCTAAGTAATCCATCAAAGTTTCCCAGACTACAAAAACCCAAAGTATTTTCAGCAGTCTGAAAAATCAGAGTTGAATAGAGATGTGAATATATTGGAAACATGATATGCCAGATCACTGTCATTACTGTAAATCACAAGTGCTGCAGTCAGACAAGATGGACAGAAAAACAACATGTATAAGATTCTTTCACATGATGTGTCTTCTTCCCTAAACAAGCCTTCATATTTCTCATAATCAAAGGGGTATCTGCCTATGCAGAACAGACATTCAGCTTCTGGGCAGCTTTTGTGGCCAGCGATGGAAATTGTTCACAGGCAAATCAGAACTGTCAGGGAGTTTAATAACTTGTATGGGCAAAACAGATGTCCCAGAAGTGCACACAGCTTTCGCTGAATAATTTTGCACACAGTGACATCAGATCTTCTCACTACACAAATTACTACTTGGGGCCTGGGATCTGTTGGTATTTGTTTGAGTGATGATACTCTGTGTAGCTTGTGAAACAGAACAAACAGAAGGCTTAAGTGAGCCTAAAGATTTGTGAACTGCTGATCCTACAGAAAGGACACCCTTTATTGCTTTTACATCCAGCAGTATCCAATACAACATGGGGTTTTTATGATTGCTCTTATATATTAAGCAAAATGTTGGTGCTCAAACTCTAGGTTACAGAAAGGAAATGTACAGATCTTTACACTCACACAAGCTGTGATGCGGAAGGTAAGGCTCACAAAAGGGTCTTGTTTTAAATCTTGCATTCAATAAACTGCTAGAAGAACAAAATGAAAACAAGCTATTGTGTTAATCTCCAGATTAGCCCTCATAGTCTGTCAATTTAATACTGATTAGTAAACAATGTCCATAATTAAGCTGTTGTTGGAGACACAAATGCCCCACGAGCCCGAACTAATGCGTAGTATTCAATCCTTTTACAAAGGATGGCAGATACAATTCCAGGAATGTTAATGCTGTCAAGTATCCATGATGTACATAACAAAAGAGAAGGCAGAGAGTTGAGGTAATTAAGCTCCCACTAGACCCTCTCTCCAACCTGTACGTGTTTATTGACTAAATGTTATTAGGTGTAGTAAATAAAATGCCACTGAATCGTGGGAGTTGGGACCAAAAATGGTATGAAGTTTATGGGGCCGTCAAACTCTGGATTCCCCTGGCATCAAAGCACACACATACCCTTTGCTAAGGCTAGTGACATTAATGTGCATGACAGGGGTCCATGGGGCCGTGGTCCCCTAATTGTTTAGGAGACCTTTTAGTCTGGTTGCAGACTGCATGTCTTGGTATTTGTGGAGCTAATTGCACTAAAATCCGCCAGCACAGTGTTTGCAGTGATGGGTTAACTCATTTATCCTCAGGATAATACTCAGCTCTTTGTCAACCTGGTCTCCTGCATTCACTCCTAGACTGTCACCACAGATGCAGGAGGAGGAAGCAGGCTTCCAACAGTGCTGCCCGTGGAAACTCACTGACTGCACATGTGCAAGAACATAAACATTTAAATATGAAACAATACCATTTTTCTGAGTGTTTTCATCACTGGTAACCTGTTCTACATTTCTCGTGAGGGTCACAGAGCCAAGTCTGGAGTTTGGTCCCTGATAAAGTCCCACATTTGGGACCAGCAGAGGTGCTTGGCCTGGGCTCCTCTTATCAGTTTCTTTTCCTGCACTGAATCTCATGACTCTTCAGTTTTGAACTAGCCCTGTGCAGCAGAGCCTGGACAGGCTAATGCTCTGGGTTCCCTGAGACATCCTTTTTTCCCCCTCAAGGAAAAAATAAAAGTGGACATAATTATAAGCAATCTTTTATTTTGATCTCAATATTTTTTACATGGGGACAAAGTGGCAATAGCCATAGTCTGAAAAGTGACATAATGCAGAAAAATATTTTTTCCTAATATGGACTCTGAAGTTTGTAAATCTTAGAGTGAGAGGAATTAAATATTCCTTTTGCAATTTTTCCAGAGTTCTTGATTTACGGTATTTTTCTCAGACATCTTGCCACATGTTTACAAACATACAAGTAACTAACAAAATCATAATTATAGCAACTCAGGTAGGTGGAGCACTTTCTGTCCAAGGATCTCAAATGTCTTGGCCCACACAGAGTGGCACCGTGCAAGTTTCCTATGGGATCAAATGTATTGATAGCTGAACTGTACAGTTTGGACATCCACAAATTAAATTGTTTTGCCAAAGGTCAGAAAGAGTGTAAATTAGTGGTAGAACTAGGAAAAATACTCAACAGTATCTTCCCCACTCTCCATCCTAGACTACCCATGTAAATGCAGAACAGCACTGAGTGGCTTCCTGTTTGGACATGTGGATTTGATTAAGGCAGGCCACAAGTTCCCAGAATTTTTGGCCGGGTGGTGACTTAGCTTCTTGGGTGTTACAGAAACACAGCACCTCTGCCGTTCTTTCCTGCCACACTGCAAAACCCACTGCATGCAGGGAGCAGTCCTGCCTCATCCACAGCTTCAGGCTTGCTAGAGCCAGCACAGAAAGGAGAAGGGAGGAGATGGGAGTGGGAATGTGTAAGTAGAGGTTAGGGGTAGCACTAGACCACAGCACACCAGTTTATTTTGGCTTAAACTGCTATGGAATCACAGGCTCAGTGGAAAATGCTCCTTCTAGAAATAGTGCCAACCAGCCTGTATCCCCATCCCTTGGACAGACTCATAACTAACGTTACTGAGACGCAGTGTTCCCATGTACTAAACTCCACTTCAACACCCAAAAAGCCTTTTGAGCCTTTCCAGAAAGCTGCTTGTCTGCCTTGTTTGCCCATTTCAAGCCGTCAAAAGGAGAGCAGGTGAGACAACAAAGCACAAATACACAGCTCAGATCTCACTGGATCACACAAGGGTACATCAAAGGGAACAAAGGTGGCAGCTGACATAGAAGGAAATTTGGGGTTGGGACTGAAGTACAGAAGTGAGAACTAGAAGGTATAAAAGTTTTTCCCATTTGACACAGGAGAGTCACGCAAGAGACTGCCAGAGGTTTTACTGAGCCATACAGGAGATTAATAGAGGAATAACCTCCTTCTCCACTTACTATCCTGCTTAGATGGGGAAAGGCTGTTTAGAGGAAGACTCCAGTTCTGCTGAAGAAATCATATTTGCCAAATAAACCCCATTCTGAGCACATTAGCAGAAAAAAAGACGTATGCATAAACTGTAGTTCCATTCCATGTTTCAAGTGCATCAGAATAAAACAGGAACTTCTCATTGCTCAACAGGAAAGGAATATGTGGATTCACAAAAGAAATGGAAGCTGATCTCACATTTCCCCTTATTCTTTTAATTGTCTCATCATGCAACGTACAACCAATTTTATTACAATTTTCAGAGAACTTGGAGGTACTTAGATAAGAGATGCAACAGAAGCACTCACACAGTTTATTTTAGAAAAATATTACCCCCATTCTATATAAGAATACGGATAAGCATATGAAAATTGCTGTCTCTTTTTCCTACTGGCCACAGCCAATAGTTAATGATTCATATGTAAAAGCAAAAATGTCATAATGCACTTAGCCAGATGTGAAAAGCTGAAAATGGAGGTGTTGGTGGATAGCTGTCCTTAGCTCCTTACTGTTGCAGTAATGTCTTTCCTTAAGACCTGGAGTGGAAGAGTTTGAAACTTCTCCATACCAAACAAAGACAGACCCTCTTGGTAAGAGAATCAGTACTTTTCAAAATTAAATTGTTAGCTGGAATATTCTCTAGACTAGCTATACGCTGTTTGAAAATCTGCTCTTTAACATTCACATAGAACAGAGGAGCTTTCATCCTGTCAAGTGCACCAAGAGGCAAGTAATTACCTGAAGCACACTTCAATACATGCCACTGAGTTCCTCAAGCAAAGTCTCAGCACAAGAGCAAATTCTGCTAACAGCAGCTTTTTCTTGACTCTTCAACCACAGAGGGCTGAAGGCAGGCTCAGGCAGAATGGAAATGTGCAAAGTTACTTACTCTACAAACATCCTCTCCTGGATCCAGCAATACCTGTGGAAAATGGGACAGCCTTCAGCCCTGTCAGTTTCCTAGGAAAATTGTTCATGGAAGCATAGTATCGCACGCAAAATTAGTGAAGGCCTGCTATTTACATCCTTTAAACTAGCCCTGCTCCTTTAGCCTGAAACAGGACTCACATGAACACCCTTGTTGGTACAGGTGGGGTGGCTGTGGCAGGCAGCAGGGCAGCGGTGAGCAGCTGTAGCAGGCAGGTTTGCACTAATCTCCTTCCCAGCTCAGCCTGCTGTGTAGTGCAGTATGTGTCTCCATCCAGAGGACGTCAGCCTGTTGACCAGAGTGCACCCGCGTGTAGGGAAGTCAAGTCTTACTGCTCTGCTACACAATTTCAGCATGATCTTGGGCAAACTGCTTCGATCCAGATCCTTCAGGGGTCTATTTTTACAGAGCCTTAAGTTACTACTAGCAATTATACACTTAAATAGCTTTGTCATCTTGGTCAAAATTTCTCTCTGTTCCACTTGTTGAAGCGAAAAATAAGACAGCAACCTTTCCTTGCTTCCCAGGAATGCTATAGGTATAAAGACAAGTCTCTGAGGTGCTAGGGTAAGTGTCTACAGAGCCACTTAATAAAGTCAATAGGGCAGGTATTAAAATGTCATTTGAAAAACAGAGGGTGTAGCTCGGTTTTCTGATCATACACTGTCTGTTTGTCTGTCCTCTCCACAAACATCCCCACTTGCCAGTTTCAGTCATATGTGACTGGACTGAGAGGTAGAGGCTTCAGAGAAATTAAAGACTTTTAATTATTTAAAAGCAGGCACCTCTCCTCCATCATAGGAGAGACAGCTCAACTGTGTATCCCACCACTGAGGAAAATCCTGTGTGACAAGCTCAGCCCTCACGAGGCATCAGGAGCCCACAAAGAGCCTTTACCTCTGCCCCAAACACAGAAAAACTTCAATCAGAAAATCCAACTATGAGACACATCAATACAGAGACCATGATTAATTGTTCCACTTTTTGCTGAACTTCTTGTTTAAAAATCCTTTTCCTTGTTTCAGCCTTTATCACTTTGCCTGGTGCTCACCTCTCTTTTGTGAGCATCTACCATTTCACCTATATTTCATGCAGGGTTATCAGACTGCAGAGGTAAATCTCCCCTTTTTCTTGATACATCAGTTCAGCAGCAACAATGAGGCTGAACTATTTCGTGTCTACAGTCTCATGTTCATTGTGCACTTGTCCCTGACTCCTTGCCCAGTACCACCCGTATCTGAAATCCCTAGGTGCTCTCCCACCCTGGCTGACAGAGGTTCCTACCCTGTGGTCTTTAATCTGTGAAGGGTCTCTACAGCCCTTGCTGGTGGGCTGTAGAGGCCATCTGGCTATGCAGCGCTGCTGAGGCTTCCTTCTCCAACTGGATTGGAACAATCCTACTGGATTTTTATTTTAAAAAATAAGTACATTTGGCACCTTCTAGTATTGCTTCATTTGACCAGCCAAGGACACAGGTGCTACAGTTACTATTTCAATAATCTGTTGCAAAACAGAGGAAATGGTTTCTGTGGCCGTCCAATGGAGAGGATATGGTCTATGTGACTATGAACGGAGGAGTGTTTTTACACACATGCTTCCAAAAACTAAAACAGCATAATAGCCATTGATTAAGATTAAGGATAAGCAGCTCAGCATTTAAGCACACAAGAAAGAGCACAGAAACTGCCCTCTATGTCAGACGTAAAATCTACCAAGTTCAGCTTTGTCCCTGGGAGGGGAAGAGGGAAAGAGTAGCAGGTACTGAAGGAGGAATACAAGACACAGGTCAAATACAGTACAATTCTTCTGACTGAACCCCACCAGCTTCCAGCAATCAAAGGGATGTGGAGTTTCTGAGCCAGGGTTGCACCAAACAATCACGTGTAAAAGCCACCAAAGAACTCCATGACTCTCCAATCTCTTCTTCAACTTCATTTTCACTTTTTGCCTTCTTATGTTGTTGGAAGGTCTGCTGTGATAAAATATTCTGGAGCAATTCACAATTATGCTATTTGCTAAAGTTACTTAGAAAAAGGTAAATTGCCCTATTTCACATCATCCAGTAGTTTCCAAACAGCATGTTACCTACATACTGATTAGCTGTATTGAATCATTGGTTTTCACACAGTTAAGCCAAACTTGTTTGAATAATTTTTGAGTAATTTTAGTTCTCACTTTGGAAATTAAGATCCAGCCTTACTCCATCTCCTGTTCTATAAGATTCCAAGAACCAACTGTTGCAGTTTTCTGTAGGCCTGATCCCCTGATAAATCTCAGTTACCCATTTCTCCTGCAATTGCAGGTGCAGAATTCCCAGCCTGCTCAGGAGAAGAGTCTGCTAGATTACCTGTTTGTCCTTCAAATCTGACTGTTCCTCATTCCCCAAATACAGGTACATGGAAGATGCCCTAAAGTGGAAGGAAGAAGGAAACACATTACCCATAATTTTAGGCAGCTTAGTTAGAATTAAGAAACTGTATGATATTTTTCTGTAAGCAGGGGCTCAGTCAAAGTTTCCTTTATGGCAAAGAGAGTTTTTTGAACAACTTCAAGGGACTTTGGATCACTTTACAAATTAAATGAGCTGAAGCTTTTGTGTCAGTTCTCTTTTACCAGGCAACAATCATAACAGAGGCAGCAGTTACACCCTGGAAGGGTGGAGGATAGGGGTTACAGAGCAGAGGATTCACAAGTGTCACCCATCACCTCTGCTGGCAGTTCCAACTATCAGGAATCAAGAATGCCGAGGAAAATCATACTGCATTTGCTCCTGAAGGCATTCCTTAAGGCAGAAGGAAAGTAGGTTATAATTTGCTGCAAGAAAACTGGGCATTACTCCATCAAGACAGAAAAAAAAAAAAAGTTATATTTTAAAAGAAGATTATGAAATCAGATGCCATCTTGTGGCCAAAACCCATGAAACTGCTATGGTAGATACAACACAGTATACAAAACACACAATAAATAGGCAGACAAAAGAGAAGAAATAAGGGCTTAAAAGATTGGTGACCTTCTATGGTGACTTTTAATCTCCAAGTCTGTAGTTCTCTAACTGGTTAGCGTGTTTCTGTCTGCAGGTGTAGAACCAACTCCTCCACACTCTGACAGTTAAACTCCATTAAAAGATAGCTGTAATTATTGAATTTTTCCCCCACATAAGTTTTCTGTGCAAAAAAATCACTATACAACTACAAGTTTGCCCAAGTTCTGGCTGAACTGAAGCAAGAGGAAATGCAGGAGGCTGTAAACAAGGCCACTGAGTGTTGTTACAGCCTGACATAAAATAAGTGTGTTTCCCATAAGACAAATGCTCCAATTAGGACATACCTGTGGACTCTAAGACCTAAATGCTTATTTGTTCATAAACACAAGAGCTGGGAAAATGGCTGCACAGAGGAAAAGAGGGTAGTGATGATAGCAAAAGATCTGAAGGAGAATGAGAAGGCATATGTAAAGACACTACCTAAAAGTATGCTGCACAGGTTATGGAGGAAACAGAAAACACTCTGCCAGTCATAGATGGGAAGCAGGAATTTCTTCAAGGTCCCTCTTATTTGTGTTACACTATCAAAGGCAGGGAGTGAGTAGCACTGCTTTAGCCCTTCTCCTATTGAACAACCTTTTTTCAGACCCATCCTCCGTGTTTTCTTTCACTCCCCTTTCCCAGCTGCCAACCTGCCCAAATCTCTGGATGAATATCATTCACTCCCACAGCAGCGAGAGCTTTACAATCTGCTATCTCACACCTCACACAACAAGCAATGAGATGTTTACACCATTGCTAGGGAACAATACAAAAATTTGACGTTAGCTCTTCCAGAACTTGAAAATGATCACATATCTATGCATAGAAAAGCTACTTTTGGCCTTCTAGATGATTTCAGATCACCTTTCACGTCCCATATGGCTGGCTCTAACTAAGTTACCTGTGTGATCTATGCAGAGTATAAAACCACCACACGCTCAGGTAAAGCCTTTACTGGCACACACTTTGAATTACTCTCATTCCTGTTTCATGGTTTTGCCAACCAGAAATCATGTGGCCCTCCCATTGCACTGTGGGAGGACCCTGATTCCTGACTGTGCTCATCACAAATATAGAAATAAGTTTTGAAAGTAAACATAGGCATCTAGTGACGCCGAAAATGCCTTACAGTATCAGAGATATCTGCACAGCACTGCAGATGTAACAGAGGACCTACAGGAGACCCATGCCTTCTCCAGAGAGACAGCTGGAGACCAGGTGGGATACCTTACAACATGTAAAATGGTGCTAGATGCCTGTGTTTAGGCAAATGAACTGTTCCGACCCCATGAAAACATACAGGACTATACATATCAAGAAATGCATTTGCGCTAGTAACAGCAGCAGTTGTGAGTAAGGGGTTAACTAGCAGCCATTATTATATTGAGGAAATTGCCCCAACAGAAGTATAATCCACATGGTAGAAGACAAGTGTTATTCACAAGTTATTAATAAAAGAGACCAAAAAGAAGGCAATGGTATACTGTTCTGTTAATCTCATAAGCCCAGATGTTCGTGAAATGAAAAACAGCTCAAGTACATGACCTTTCATACTGATGTAAAGGAATGTTTAAGATATGATGGGATGTTATATATCACAGGATGTTAAAAACATCATGGAAAAAATTCAATATGGACAGCAAAAATTTAAAGGATCAAATACTTACAAAAAGATATATCTGATAAGATGCAAAAAAAATCAAATCAGATTATACTTTTCCATAATCATAATTTTACACACTTTTATAGACACCAGCGCTTATACAGTATGAAAGTACAATAATGGCAGGAATCACTATGGCATAGGATTGTTACAGTTTCTTGCACACTTTCTCTTAGTGTGAAATAAAGTGTTCATTCTTGGAAAGACAAGCAATGTTCCGTTCTTATGCACAATAAAATATTATGCAGAAAGCATCCTATGTAAAAAAAAAAAAAAAAAGCTACAGACTTTATTGCAGCCTGCTCTGGAGTCAGTTCTTGAGGTAATCAATTCATCTGGAAGCAAACTAATTTGGGGAAGTGAGATTCTGAATTAAATTTTATCTGAATGCTGGTCACCCTCTTCTGTTCTAGCACTGGTGAATGAGCATAAATGGACAACCACAGGTATTGTGGGGAGATTAGGAGGAAAAGTCTGTGTGTGCAGACAGCAAAGAATTCAGACATAATCTCTTGGTCTTCCCCCTTGTTTCTTTTCCTTTCAGATGCTTCAGTGTAAAACATGTGGTTTACACTCATCTTTGTGTAAACTCTGGACTGAGTTTCAGACAGAGGGCAGTCCCTCTAAACAAGATGGACAAAGCTGAGACTCAGAATGTGTGGGAACATGTGTCTATTGTAGCTTTTTATTAATAACACCACCTGGTTGATGGGATTCTGCAACTGCAGACCAGCACAGGCCTATTGGAAGCAATGGAATAAAGGAAAAGAAACTCACCAAAATCTAAAATTTTGTCCCCCACTCCCTGTGTCCCCACCCTTGCTGACATTGAAACAATCTGGCCTAGATGAGGGGTGTGTGGGGCAAGTTTGGGAGGTCAGTTTACACACAGGTCAGCTTATACATGAGTGTATACAGTATCGGGGTCTGTTTTCTATTTGCTTGTCAAATACCAACACCATAAAGAAAGGAATAGTACTAAATCCACCATTTTAACCTTACACATACCCACAATTACAGCTGAAATAACTCAGCAATTTTTGAGTTATATGAGTGCAAAGAAAGCATCTGTAACCAATCACCTATTTTTTGTTGGCTTTTTTTCTTTTTGGCAATTCTATATCTTAAAAATTGTGAATGCAGCTCTAATTTTTTTTTTTTCTTAAAAAAAACTTGTTAAAAAAAACCAACACATGTGCTCTCAGGCTGAAAACACACATGCCAAATTCAGCCTGGAGAGAATTTTTACGGCTGAGTTATAAAACCCTGAAAATAGGGATTTATAATGGAAATGCTGACAGACCATTAACTACAATAATAACATAAACGGAGCAATAGAATTTCCAAGTTATCTCCTTTTTGTTTGTGTCAGCATTCCTGCACCAAGAGTCTGCGCAACACACACACAGCATTAGCAGCACATCACTTAGGGTTCTCTCCTACAGCGTTCACAGAATACAGAGAAAGACACAGTGGAGGAAGCAGCAAGGCATAATGTATGCAATATATGTCTCTGGGTGCATCACATCCCTTCAAACAGCTCTAATCATGGGCTTTTTGGATATATGTTTTGTGAGGAATCCTGCCACCAAGCAAAGACAAGTAGCAGGATACCAGTTCACCTGTTTTGCTCTGTGCCCTATCGACAGGAGACCAAGCAACTGCTTGCTGATCCCACACAAAAACTTTCACTGCCCAACGTGAGGTTTGCTTCGAGCTTTCTGCGTGACTCACAAAAGAAAGAGGGAGATGATAACTACTTATGCTGGTGTGTGAAAACGGGGCACACGAGGACTATTAAAGACTATAACTACACATCGTATGCTCTTGCTTTAAAAGCTTAAGCTATGTCTTCTCTGGGAAGATAAATATCCTGAAAACATGTAAATTGTCATGCTGCTCAAGATAATTTGTTCCCTATTACAGGCAGGGTTGAGTTGTTCAAAAATAAAATAAGTGACAGCTAATGCTATAGAATCTGTACATTCTTTGCCCTTACAAGAAAAAAGCTCTTATTGCTGAAGATGTGTTTAGCCCACTGCTAGTATGTTGCTAGTTTGTAACAAAGCGCATATTCCTAATGAAAACAGAATTTAAAATTATTCTGCATGGGAAGAACAATACTGTTCAGGGGACAGTAACTGACACTGGGAAGGAAAGAGGATGAGAGATCCTTGTACAGTTAGGATTTTGTCAGATTCAGGGTTTTGAAAGATACTCCAATACAACTGGCTTCTGACTTGTTCCCTGGTTCGTTTGTCCTATGCATCCTAAAACACCTGACATAACATAGCCAGTGTCATTCCCATTTTACAGGTGGTTAAAGAAAGGCACAGCAGTGAAATACATTCCTCAATATTACATATCAGATTTCTTCCAAAACCCAGGAAAAGTACCAAGTTTTCTCCTTGTTTTAGTAATGTCTGCTGTACAAAACCCAGATTTCAATCTTTTTCATTTTAAGGGTAAAAAGGCTAAATATGACCCATGAGTTGACATAACTCATCTGCTTCAGAAAAGCCCTATTTCACTCCAGAAGCAGATAGCAAATTCCAACATCACACAAAAAAAAATTTTTCACAGAAATCCTCAGTTTTATGCAAAAAGAGCAAGTTTAAACAAAAGAACAGTACAAAGTAGCAAAACAATATTCTGATAACACCATCCATGACTCCTGACAGTCCCTCCCTGCTACCAGCCTCTTCTGACATTCACCAGCTCCCTCAAAGGGGAACCATTCTCCTAAAAAACATTATTCTCTTTACTTCTCTGCATCTAAAGAAAGAAAACTACTAGTGGCCAAAATTACTCAAGCTGCTTTACTAAGTACTTCTGCCACTATCGCTCTGCTTTTGTCCAACACACGTGTCTAAGCCTCGTCTATGCTAGAGACATTTGGCACGCTGACCATCCTTTGTCCCCCTAGCATGCCTAACACACTACAAAAATGCTCCCAACGGTGCACAGGCACTCACGCCACTGTTTGGATTAGAGTGCTTGTAGATGACACATAACTTTGTCTGTTGTTTACAACCCAGGATAATACAACAGACATTCAGTTGTCCCAGTGTCTCGCCAAGATTAGCACGTGGAAGAGCAGGAGCTGGCTGAAGCTGAGACTCAGCAGGACGGAGGTTAGGTTTGTGGGCAGAAGGAAATGCTCCAAGGAGCGTTGTGGTTCCCTCAGAGCAAGGACACATGCTCACAGATTATCAAGAGAATCCGTGTTCTGGAAGCTTTCTTGTCTCCTTATTGATTCTGTGCTTTCATACAGCAACATCTGTGAGAAACGCTTTCTACCACCTCTGACAAGCCAAAAGTCTGCATTACATCCATGTGATGACCTGGCCTCAAGGATAAATGCCTTCCTCACTTCCCAGCTGGCTATGGCACTATAGTCCATTTGGACTTGGAGCGTCAGCACCAAGAAACCTCCAGCTGGTACCAAAGGCTGCAGCACACCTTCCTACCCACAGTAACCGCAGGCAGATGGTTTCCTGGCAGTTACACTGGCTAACCATAAAATACTCTCCAAAGTTCTCACGCTTATTTTCAAGAGACCAAATGGCCTGAAGAGAAATGGTCTAAAAGATCACTACCCCCTCCAGAGTTCCCTTCTCAAGGATACTGCAATGGCTGACATTAAAACGAGGATTATTGCCCTGGAAATAGAGCTGCCAGGTGGTAGAACATTTTCTGCTGCAGCCAAGGCTGCCATAAGCATTTCCACCTTCCTGTCCAAGCCCATCCTAAACCTTTCTTTCCATAGGAACAATGCACAGCTCAACCCACCCAATAAACAGCAAACCAAAGGGAGCCCTCCCTCCATTAAATTTTCTCCCCACATTTACACAATCAACGCACTACCATGCTTTGAACTGGAAAGAAGTGGGGGTTTTTGCAGATAATCACCAGAAGTGAAGCAGTTAAACGGAAAACAGAGTGCTAACCTGGCAAGCTGACTGCACTGGGGAATGGCAATAGGGTGGCTATTCCCAGAGGGAGAACTTACCTCAGCAGTCCCCAGCCTTGCTGGTGCTGCACGGAAAAGGTTGGCATCTTGGAGGTTAATGATATGGTATTAATCATGTTCTTGTCCTGTATACTCATCATCAAAATCAAACAGCAAAAACTAGAGAAACAGGAAATGCTGAATTAAGGTAACACTTCCCCCACACAAACCACCACACAGTCCTAATTCTGTCCCTGCAGCAATGCCAACCCTTGTAAATTAGACGACTTCTCAAGCTGTTTGAAGTCCTGAGCAGCCAGCTCCAAAGTGAGGAGTAAGTACATGGCTTCAAGCCACATTTGCAATACCTCCCTGCCAATTTCTGGCTTGTACTTCATACTCCCCAGATGCAGGTTCATGAGCCATGACAAAATTTGGGGGCAAAGGGTAACAGATGCACAGAATCATTTCTCCTGGTTTGAGGTTTCAATAGGAATGCTCCAGACAGCTTTGGTCAGGGTTGAAGAGAACAGGCAGTGCTGGGTGGTGATCAGAGCTCAGCACCTGCCCTCACCCCACTATGCACTCAGTGGTTTCACTGTGTCATGTTGAGAAGAACAAACATTCACTATATGCAGGCCTGGCTTTTAAAGTTACAGAACTCTTGCTAAGTGATTTATAAGGTGCTATTATAAAGTTGTTTGAATTTCTAAAAAAAAAAGAGGGGCTAGAATTTTTTTTTTATTTAGTCCTCAAACTGGTTAAGTTATTTGTTTCATTACAGGAGATCAAAAATAATCCTAGTATTCACAATGAGCAGTAAAGGCCATTCAAATATGTTGGAATAACTTTAAAAGCAGGTGGCTACCTTATTAAGTGTTAAATATTCAGAGTTGAAATATGAGTTTGTTTCCATCTAGGGCATGCAGTAAATGGCTTGCACATATGCATAACAGCCCATTAGCACAAAAAAAGAAGTTAGTTATCCAGTTGAAATTAGAACAAACCTGTACTAAATGCAAGAATTTCAAAGGATCAGTTTTATTTTATGAGCCATTGTTCCAGCTGGATAGCCATGGTTCCCCTAACCTAAACAAATACCACAAAATAGAAATTTTTTTATTTTTTTACCCACAGTACAGTATTTGTGGGAGGGGAGGTGGGGGGACAGAGAGGTTTGGACTCATTGGGTACATGACAGAGAACCTTCAAATTTTCATTTCTTAAAGAGTTCTGAGATTCTGTGAGCAGAAAAGCAGTTTTCTAGGACAAGGTACTTGCTTGAGTCTGCAACATCAATATAATTCACTCCTGAGACCCAGTTTAGTGAAGCAAACTATGATTGCTCTCAACATTTTGATGCCATACTAGTAGGTCTCACCTCTGCATGAGCAATCCACTGCAAAATTAATTTGTTGAACTTTAACTGATTCTTTTGGAGTGAAATATTCATTGGCAGGTGGGCTCTAAAGGGCCAAATATCCAAGCTTAATAAACATGCAGTCTATCAGCCTGTGTGTGTTTTAATAAACATAACAATTTTGTAGGTATTCAAAAAACCCCAAATAATTTTATTTTTATAACAACCTGTGGCAAGTCAAATAGGGAATAGGGCAGTCTAATGCTAAAGTAAATGTCCATAAACTTTTAGCCATATATGCAAAAACTAAAATTGTAACAATAAAAGCAGTTTAGTAGTCCCCATGCATACATTTCAGCTGAAGGTAACTATTTCAGTCACATGTTCTTTTTCTCTTGAGGGTTATGTTTGGTATTTTACACTAAATTCTGGCACTATTTTTCACTTGTTAATTAGAAACCGCAATCACTTCTGCAGTGTTTTGCTCTGCTTTCTGTATTTGTGATTTGCACTTAACTGTCAAATCTGTAATGGTGGAGAAAAAACATCTATAAAGTTAAGACACATAATGCTGTTCAGAAAGCCCAATGGCTGTCCTGACAAGTGAAATCACTTAGATGATAACGTGTCTGTCCCAGCTCTCCTCAAAGCTGAGCTTCCAGAAAGTGAGTCCTGGCTTCCATACATAGCAAACGGGCAGTTACTAGAAAGACAAACCCCATTCTACAAGCTGCATGAGAACAAGGCTCCTGTGATGGCAACAGCATTGTGTCTATTCACACCAGGGTAGAATTTAGCAGTCATATTTATCAAAATATGTGCATTTTGCACCCAAAGGGAAAAATTCCAGAAACAGATGCATATCTTCTACATGGCAGGTCAATGTTAGGTTTCTGGTTAATTAGGTACTACTCCCAGCCTTGCCACATAATATAAAATCTACTGTATAATATAAAACTTTACTGTCAAGATTGTTATCATGGACATTGTTAAAACCAACA
>VYZV01044503.1:0-16451 GCA_013401275.1 Pandion haliaetus
CTTCTTGTAAATGGGCATCACATTGGCAAGTGCCCAGTCATCTGGGACCAACCCTGTTGACCAGGATTGCTGATAAATGAGGGGGAATGGCTTGGCAAGCTCCTCTGCCAGCTCCCTCAGTACTCTTGGATGGATCCCATCTGGTCCCATAGACTTGTGAATGTCCAGATAGTGTAGCAGGTCACGAACTATTTCCTCCTGGATTGTGGGGGGTATATTCTGCTCTCTGTCCCTGTCTTCCAGCTCAGGGGGCAGAGTACCCTGAGGATAGCTGGTGTCACTATTAAAGACTGAGGCAAAGAAGNGTAAAAACATTTTTTGTTGTCTCTTACAATAGTGGCCAAATTGAGTTCTAGCTGAGCTTTCACCTTCCTAATTTCCTCTCTGCATGACCTAACAAGATCCCTGTGTTCTTCCTGAGTTGCCTGTCCTTTCTTCCAAAGACAGAAAATTCTTCTTTTTTTCCCCCCCCAGAGTCCTAGCAAAAGCTCCCTGTTCAGCCAGGCCGGTCATCTTCCCCGACTGTTCGTCTTACGGTGCATGGGAATAGCCTGCTCCTGAGCCTTTAAGATTTCCTTCTGGAAGAATGTCCAGCCTTCCTGGACCCCTTTGCCTTTCAGGACTGTCTCCCAAGGGACTCACTCAACCAGTGTCCTGAAAAGGCCAAAGTTTGCCCTCTAGAAGTCCATAGTGGTGGTTTTGCTGACCACCGTCCTTGCCTCACCAAGAATTGAAAATTTTATCATTTCATGGTCGCTAAGCCCGAGACAGCCTCCGACCACCACATCTCCTACCAGTCCTTCCCTGTTTGTAAACAGTAGGTCTAGTGAGGCTTCTCCCCTGTTAGGCTCACCTACCAGCTGTGTCAGGAAGTTATCTTCCACACACACCAGGAACCTCCTAGACTGTTTGCTCTCTGCCGTGTTGTATTTCCAGCAGACATCCGGAAAGTTGAAGTCCCCCACGAGAACAAGGGCACATGATAGTGAGATTACTGCCAGCCGCTTGTAGAATGTTTCATCTGCCTCTTCAGCCTGGTTGGGTGGTCTATAACAGACTCCCAGCATGATATCTGCTTTGTTGGCCTTACCCATAAGCATTCAACCTTGTCTTCACAATCGTGGAGCTCTGTATGATCAAAACACTCCCTAACACAGAGAGCTACCCCACCACCTCTCCTTCCTTGCCTTTTGAACCAACAACTGTCTCTACCCAGGCAGCTCAATCTGCACAGGAGACCAAAAGGTGCCTTCTCACCCCACACAGGCCCCTCTAAACAGAGGTGCCCACCCCCTGCTCTGCCTCTCAGAGCCAGGGCACCCACATCCCATGTGTTGCTCCTCAGATGAAAAAAGAACACCCTGAGCAGGGCCATCTCCTAACCACAGCAGGTTCATGTGAAAGTCAGTCCTTGAAGCCAAATTTATAAACAAACTCTTCCACCAGCTGAGCCTGTGTTTGCCAAACCTGACCTTACACAAACCTCCAGCTGGGCTTGCAGAGCTCTATGGTTTCTTTCCCCATGCTTATCTCCAACCCTGCTCCTATTAACAGCTGATTTCCCCTTTATATCCTTACCTACCTACCCAAAGTGGGATCTTGCAACACAAAGGTTACCAGCTCTCAAAGCTGGGCTCCTGCAGCAGCTCACTCTCTGCTCAGAGGAGACCAGATGAATTCTGCCAACACCCCTAAATCAGGAACCTGCCACCCCATGACCCTCCAGGAGCATCTCCATTAGACCCAGCTCCCTGATCCCTGCGTGTTTGCCAGGGATCTCCAGTACTGTAGTGCAAAAGCCATCTTGCTCTGGTAATGGGAATAGGGAGTACAGAGAGCCTTCACCTGAATCAAGTCAAAAATTCTCCAGGACCATCTGCCAAGGACCATCATTGAGGCATCTGTCCTACTGCTCATGTGTTTACTGGCAATACAGCCCCAATCCCTGGCTTACCATCTTTTTTTATTTAACTCCGGCACAGGAAGCTCTATAGTGGACATCAACATGGGAGAGAAAAAGGAAATGTTTTCAAATTTAAAAGTAACATGAAACCAAGCAACCACTAAATTGCCTTGTAATTGCAATCATTATATTTGTTGGAAGGAAACAGAAAAAGACCCAGCTAAGCATTATGTATTTAGCATTTTAAAGCTAAAAATAGCAGTAACTACATCAGCAGGGAAAAGGAGTTTGAACAGAAAGTGAGTGATCACCAACATTTATTTCTGAATATTTTAATTAAGCACCCTGAAATCGGAAAAGCCAATGCATGTTCAAACCCCTCTCCTGGCTTAGAGGAGAAATAGAAACAGGTAAAGTATTATGGAGAGCGGAGGAATGGTAAAGCCAACCATAAAGAGAAGTTAGAGGTTAGGAAATATCAACTATCTATATGGAAGCAAGACATACTTAGGGAAGACTTAACACTGAGAAGGGGTTTAGATTTTGAAGGGAGGATTCCTTATCTCCTCTAGTAAGTAGTTCAGCTTCCCAGAGCAAATGGTGTATTTGGCGCGCAAATGAGCCCCCTCCGCCAGCAAATATTCCTGACACTTTACGTGGTTCAAAGGTTAATTCAGCACTTCAGTTCTGAGATGTCACAGGGTTTGGTCAAGCTTCAGCAACAGCATAGAGTTACAATGTAATAACACATTAAACTACATAAGGATATGCTTTTCACTTCATTTAGGAGGATGCTAAAACCAAATCATACTCTGTGTGCACTCTTCATCAACCATAGCTGTGTGCTAGCTCCAGCACAAGGAGATAATTTGTCCCGAGTCACACCCAGGGTGCAGTGCTAGACATAAGCTTCTTAAATTAACGCCTGTATCTGCAGATCAATATAGCTTCTTTTCAAGCTTATAGAAGTCCCAACATAAAGAAACCTCTGAACCATGGACACTGATTTTCAACAAGTCTTGAATTTCAGAAGAGATTCCACAAGGCTAGAAGAAGGCTAATATTTTGACTGGTTATAAAAACATATAGTTAGAGAGATTAGATTATTATAGGCCTGTCAGTCTGAAAGTAATCCCTGGGAAGAGAACAGTTCATATAGAGTTAAAAGAGATTAATGCCAAATAATATGTTAATGGAAAACAGATCTTGTCAAACTGATTCTCATTTTAATAGATTACCATTCCCTTGATAGAGCAATAGTGTTAATGCAGCAATCCACCATACTGTAGCTTTCCTCGCTCAGGTTGGGCTGGCCCTCTGAATAAGAAAGCACAAGCCAGCCTAGTATTCCTTAAGATAAATTAAAATCTGGCTAAAGGCTTCAGGACGTAGCTGGAAACAGGAACTCTTTGAGGTAGCGGGGTCCCACTGGGATCTCACATTGGCTCTGTGCCGGTCAGCCTCTTTAACAGCCTGGGCAGTAAGGGCATTACTGAGACCATGGGTGATGGAGCTGAAAAAATTAAGGAGCCATTAGAAGAAGGGGAGGCTGCACTGCTGAGAAGCAGTGATGAGAGTCACCTGATGGAAGCAAACGAGCAGCACCTCAGTGCCAGACCCAGCACAGCTCCATGCAGCCCCAACGCAGTTGGGCTGGGGGAAGAGCCACTCTGAAAGACAGCGGGAGCACCAGACGTGGCTTGAAATGAGCAGCAATGGCCTCAGGGGCTGACATGATCCATGGAGGAGAGCAAGGAATGTCACACAGGAGCAGGAACGCTGCTGTGGCTATTGCAGTGCCCTCTCCAGTTTGGCAAATGCAGGAGAAGAGGCACGTACAGCTCTGCTGCGTGGCCCAGGAGGGATCTTGCTGCAGCAGCACAAGGAGCCTGTGGCTCTTCCCTGCTGCCCCCTGAGAGTCCAGTGTCTGCAGGGCCACCAGAGGCGAGCAGGCAGGAGCCTACCAACACTTTATCAGACAAAGAAGACTGGAAATAAAGTCTATGCTTTTAGCCCCTGGAACAACCATCATGAGGTCTGGCCTCTCTATCACCGGAGAGGTTCCAAGTTGGGATCAGAGAGCACACGCTTCAGAAAAAGCTAATTCAAAGCAGCACTGGGCACAGGTGACCTTCCCATCTCTTACACGGGAGCGCAGCTTACAGAAACAGTCACAGGTCATTCCTTCCAACCATGCAGCCGGCACCACTTCCAAGCAGTTATTAAAAAAAAAAAAAGTAAAAATACTGCTAGCTCACAAACCTGTGTTTTACATCCAACTCACAGCAGCGTTTGCCCGTTGTGAAAGGCACTCAAGGAACCTGCACACAAGCTGCAAATTACAGCGCAATACATGCTATTATTAATAGCAACCTCCAGCAAGACACGAATTCATCAAAGTCCTGCATGGAGATCTGTTCCAATATAACCACCCCTTTGCATTTAGGCACTCATTACGCTACGGCTGTTGCACTGGCCCTCGCACCTCTGAGCAGCAGGAGGGGAGTCGGTGGCATTGGCCTCCCTCCTGCCGCAGAGTTTTATTCCCTCCCCAGCGAGCCCGAGCTGCAGACCCACAAGAGGGCGGTCGGGGTTGCGTTTTTCCCTTCGACTACATCGTTTCCCACCTTAGCATCCTGGGGAGGTTCACCACAAAGTCGCTTTTCATCTTCTGTGGCCACTTACAGCTACTTTCTGAAAGGAACGTAATTGGTGTTATCATACGCCACGATATATACAGGTAACAGAAAACGTTTACCACAGATAAGAAGCTATTTATTAATCATAGTCCCTGGGATGTTTGGGGTATGTGGGGCAGCCTGTTTTAGAGCTGCACCAGCCAGATCACATGGCTGATCAAGCTGGTGTTTATAGCATCAGGTTGTCCACAAAGTTTATGCTGGGTTTTTAAAGACCGAAGCTGCTTCTCCTATTTTTTTTTTTTAATTCAGAAAATTCAAAGCCATCATATTAAAAGTAGATAAAAATAATTAGACAAAATTAAATCCATCTGAGCTCAAGAGAAATGTTACACCATTATCAGTGTTGAACTCTGCTTTAAGACCATGGTCACTACCACCACAAGTTTCACTCAGGCCTAGATACTGTCATTATACTATCATTAGTATTATATAGCTATGTGTTTGACAGCTTTTGAAATTTCCTTACCTCTCGTTTCCACTTCCCTTACTTTTTTTTACTCCTCCAAAACAGGGGCCACACAGTGCTGCTCTCCCCTTCTCCTGCACAGCACAGCCCGTGGGTACAGCAGCTTCCCATCTGTTCTCCTCTCCAGTTCTTCCACCCATCCCACCTCTGCTCTCCCTCCTGCCTGTTCACCTTCTCTTGTCTCCTCCTTACCTCCTCATCCTCTTGCACATCTCTCCTCAAAACACCATCTTCCCTCACGTGCATACAGCTTAACCCCCCCTTGCCTCTCCCAGCACGGTGCCATCTCCCCTTACCTCCAAATACTCTGCGCTTTCACTGCCTGGAGCTGTTTTTGTCTCCAAATCCACCTGAGATCCTTTCCAACTTGGTTTTGTTTTGCATTTTAGATACCTTCTGCAACCAGTCAAAGCAAAAACTTTTTTTTTTTTTTTTTAAAGGAAATACAACATTGGGAAAGCCAGTCTATGCAAACCGTTCAAAAGCAACTAGAACAGCAGCAAAAAAAAGGTTTCTCCTCTGCATTTGATCCTACAGAAGTCAACTGCAAAATCCTTTTCACAACACTGTATCATACCAAGAAGCATCAGAAAACAGCAGCCAGAGTCACAATCCTTTGCTTATGCAGCAACCTGGGGCTCTCCAGACTGCCCAAAGCAGGAGGAGGTACTCACCGCAGTCATACCGCAGAAGGGACATACATAAAACCTCCTTGTTTCAGCTGGGGGGGCAGCGAAGCCTCTGCCATTTAAAGGGAAACATTTCTCCGTCTACCACCGCTGCAGCAAACACCCTGCCCTCCCCGGCGGCCACCCGCTAGAGGGAAGCAGTTCACACAAGTTACTCTCCTGCAGCGCCAAGGTCTCTACAGGAGCTGGATCAAGAATGCGCATCCTTCGCAAGATACCCCTGCCCTGCTGGGGAAGCAGAAGGGAACCTGCCAGGCAGGAGCACTCAAACTGCAGGGCTTAGAGCAGACATTAACTTTGTGGCAGCAGCAAAGCGCTCACAAAGGCAACTGCTTTTGCTGGTAATACACCAAGTATTCTATACTTGGATTTGGCACCAAAGCCTGTGCTCCTATTTTACTAGCTCTCATTCCACCTGGTTCCTTTGTTTGCATTATTTCTACAGCGGCCCTGTGCTAGGACTTTCATTACACAGATCGTGCCTCCCCACAGAGCTCTAGAAGCAAATACAGGACAGAGGCCCCAGAGATCTGCAGAACAGGAGGGCATAAGGAAACAAATTAGAGCCCCACCTTGCCATGGCAAGTATGGGGAATTAGGACAACTTCCTTCCCTGTAATCCTTTAGGGGACATTTCAAAAGTTTCTCGTTGTTTCAACTAAAATGCACAGAAGAATTTCAGTGGTAGGGAGAATCATACAGGGAAATACAGTCTCTCCTAGGATGTAGTGCTCACAGCCCAGCCAGCCACTCTGGGACTTCAGCCTTGCTCCACTGGCTCTGTCAGGCGTTTGGCCACAGCTGCCACTTTCCTCTGGCTCACCTGCACGAGGCAAGCTCCTCAGCGTGGACTTGAGCTCTGAGGTTTGCTCTGTGCTTGCCAAGGTAGTCCCTGCACACAGCTGCTAGGTTAACTCTGCTTTGGCTGACATGCCAGATACTGAAACAATATATTTGGAAAAAAAATAAATAGAGTTCATAAAAATACTTTTATCTTTCCATTTCAGCTGGCTCCCTTACCCTAGCTACATTTCAGGAACAGACAACAGTAGCAACTAAAATGTACTGACAAGTCAAGGTCCTGCTAGTAATAAGGAAGGTCAGGGATAGCATGAGTGGTGATAATCCACCCAGCAAAGCTTCCTGGGACAGAAGTGACAGCTCCATCAGCAAAGCAAATGATCCGTGTAGGGAGACTCTTTCATATACACCATTTTGTCCAGATAAAGTTAAAATGGTCTACCTACCTGCTATTATTCTCAAGGCCTTCCACCAATTTTTGATGTTTACTGGATAATTGAAGGAAGCTCGCTGAGGCAAAGTGGATCGAGTTACAGACATTAGATCTGTACTGTAACTGGAAAGATGCACACTTCACAAGTGTGTGTTTGTCATGTGGACTCTATTAACCATATAGAAACAGCCATTAAGTAGATGATTTCCCCTGAAAAAGTTAAAAAGCTAGAAGAGGAGGAGAAACCTTCACTGTTTGCTAAGATCCACAAGTACACAGACCGCACGCAATACTTTTCTGGAAACAGCAGAAGTAAGAGAAAAAAGTTATTGCAAATTATCCTTAACCCACTTTTCACTCGATTTCTGTCAAACAATGCAAACCCTTTTCAAATGCATCTTCTCTTACCTAGATAAGACACACATGAAATTCAGACAGCTAGTTCTGTCTGGGCAAAAGCAAAGCAGGGATCAAAGCTGGCTTGTAACAAGCATCTAATTTTGGTCTTAGCACTATGTTCTTCACCTAAAAGGCAAATCAGCTAGTTGTGCACAATTTACTAAAATTTTAAACACAAGTTTGGAGGCCATTTAAGAGCTAAGATGGACAAGAACCGATTTCAAGAAATTGAACAGCAGTTGTCAGAATCGGGAAGACAGCATTTTTACAAAAAACAACGTAACAAAAATATCAAAGAGCAATTTTATTTAGCTTATTTGGCACTAAACTTACAAGAACAGTTTTGTTCCCTTCTTAAATTTAGTACAACTAGCAAGGAAAAAAAGGCATACTAATACATTTAATAAGCTGTACAGCAAGTGAACTGTGGAAAGAGGCACCAGAAAGATCTACCAAAAATCAAAGTGCATGAAAAAATACCTACTCTAAGCGCCTCACGGTATTGTATTAAGGCACCACTCCTTTAGAAGGTTTACTGAATACATCAAATGTGCAACTTCTTCGTTTGGAATGTAAGAGTCCTTCAGCCTGTATCGGAACTGGATACTGCAACCTCTGAACAGAACGCTTCTCCTTGTAAACATTAAATGGGGAGACCTCTTTTGCCCACCATCATCTCTCAGCCAGGAGTGTCACTGTCATATGCTTTGAAAAAGCCAACACAGGTTATCAGAGTGACCAGCATTTTACTTTAGAGTTTTAGGCTGTAGCATACACCAGGCCTACAAATTCTTTACAATGGTTTTATAGAAAAGAAATGCTGCAGAGACAAAAGTAACATGGGACATATCAGTAACTACATTTAGATAATTTATCAAAATAATCTTTAAGGACTTCCTGGAGTATCTCTTAAAAAAAAAAAAAAAATCAAAATCTGAGTAGTGTTATAATCCAGAATAATTAAATACACTTTTCAAAAGAATATTACAAAGCTTCCTTTAGGACTAGCAATTAAGTCTGACAAATTCCACAAGACTTCAGGAACTTTAACTAAGTATGTAGAAAAAGTCCAATATTAGACAGTGGTAAGTGTTTTTCATAATTGGAAACATTTAATGTAAGTACCTGTAACCGCAAATCATGTTATCCTGGTGTGTATATATATATGCACATATATATACACACACACACACACACACACACACACTGAAACATCATTACAAGAGCCAAATACACAACTTGGTTCATTGTGGATTCTGCACGTCACTGCTGTTAAGTACTACAGAAGTTGCACCAGGTTTTTTATTTCAGCATCTTCATTAAGAACTATTCTTTCAAGAACTAAACTGTTTCAGTTACAAGAAGAGGTACCACAGGCCAAATTCACACCTAGCGTAAACAGGTTCCAAACAACCAAACAGAAGTTGCATCTGCTTCTTACCAGCTTTGACTTTGGTTTTGCTGCTCAGCTGGATCACCAGTCTCCTTTACTTGCAGGATGAAGTTTGATAAGAAATCAATGCCCGTATAAAAACTTAAGTGGGAACCAGTAAATGCAGAATATTGTATCAAACCATTGTACAACACCTCTACTGTAGAGTTTCAAACATCTCAGGAGCTTGAGGCTGCTTAACCTGAACTCTGGAAAAGCACATTTCCCTATGGACAAAGGCATTTAAATATGAACCCTAGGTGTTACAGTATTTCTTTTTTTGTCCTCTGACTGTGTAGACCTCAAGAACACAACTGTGTGTCCCATTATAAAACCAAAGCACCCTTGAGCATTAAAAATTCTAAACAGCAAGGACTGAAAAGAAGGGCATCTGGAAGTGATCTACACATTACAGAGCATGGTGTTTCACAAGTCTCAGAACAGTTCAGTTCATACTTTCTGGGATAACTTTCCCTATACCTTTGCCCCAATACAGAGCTGTAGTTTTCAGTAACTCTTTTACCCCTGAATTATTTGCTACCACATATAAAACATGCCACAGAAGTGGCAGTCAGGGCTAAACATTTAATAACATGTCCTTTTTGTCCTTTATTAACAATTACAATCAGCAGAAAGAAAAACTATTCACTCAACTCATTTATTTCATGATTTATATGTAAGTCATGTAGCAACTTAACATTGGTGTTATACATTTGTGCTTCCGTTCTCGGGCACTTGGAGGAGGAATTCATTTCCAGATAATCACATCTTGCTGAAGCATTCCTTTGCATTTGTCCAAACTTGAATTCCCTTTAAAAAAAGTTAAAAATCAATAGGTGGAAATATACTTTGTTTGCAAACCTCATCAACAGACTTTCTTCCACAGAAGACTCTACAAAAAAGTCCCACAGAACTTCACACAAAAATAAGGCAGAGACCACACTGGAATTGGACCACACTGCCTATTGCACATATATATCAACATTAACATGTCACTGAGAGCAGGACACAATATGTGGGAGGTTTTACGCTAGTGACTTCCAACCTTCTGTGACTGCAATGTTCCTAGTTATTGAAAGTTTGCATCTGATCCCCTGCTGATATGATAAATACACTAGCCTGGCCTTTCACAAGCTAAACGTACCTTTTTGCACATGCTAATCTGCATTACGGCATAGCTTATAAGCGCCTCCTTCAAATCGTGATTCTTTTGCTCTTTAAACCGTTCAATGTCAGCCCAGGCACTTTTCACAAAGTCTCTGGAATTAAAAGCAGTATTTCTGTTAGTAAGCGTTTTACATGCTTGATCCTCAGCTCATCTTCCTTCCTCTGGACCCTCAGCAGAGAAACTATGTATGACAAAATGCTCCATCTTTCCATCAGTAAACCAAGTCCTGTAATTGTTATGCATCCCAAAGTGTCCTCATTTTGTAATTGGCACTACTACCTAATTCTCCATCTTCTTCAGGTTTTTAAACTAGAGAATCAGTTTCACAGGATGTGTTGGGTTGTTTGTTTGGCTTGGTTGCTGTTTTTTTCCCCAGTAAGCATCACTGCCATAGAACCAGCATAATTCAGAACACACTTTTTTCCTCAGATTCCGTTGAGGTAACTATCTATCTTTAGGCTAACATTCAGCACACAACTTTGCACATTTCTTTTTCAATTGTCAAGTCAGAATCTTCATCTTTCCAATGTGAAAACTCACTTGTCATCAGGATTTGAGACACTCACGTACAACAGGCATTTACAATGCAAATTTGACTTGGACAATTCACTTCAGGAATTAATTTTGTTGGTTCAGTGATGTGTCTTCAGGTCTCCTTAACTAAAATGGAGGTAGGTTTCTGTAATTCATAGCTTTCATTTGTGCTGGACTATGCATGCAAGGCAAGTATTCACTTCAAAATTGCTTCCAGAGCTACAAAAGCACATCTCCAGTACTTCTGTCAAAATGATTAAGAAATTGCATTTACCAAGTGTTTTGTTGTTTTGAACTATTCATGAACTAGTCTTATCCTTCCAGCCCTAATCCTAACATATTAGGAGATCCACATTTACCCCTTGTGTTATACAATAAACGTGTTCTGACACAATCACATTGCTTTAGGAATGTTAGTGTCTATTTTTCATGTTTGCATTCCTGAAGAAAATTTCATTAGAGCACTGAGAAGCAGTTATTCAAACACAACTCGTCAGAACTTCAAATCTCTTGCAAACAGGAGTCGGTCGTCCCCCATATGAGAAGATGCAGAACATGAGCTCAGGACCCATACACATAAACCAAACTAAATACTGTATTTGAAGCAAATCAGCTTTTGAGTCTTAAGGCTATTCAGCTGCAGACCTACAAGCCCACCTGCTAAACATATTACTAGCTGAACACAAAAGCATGAAAGTCAGCCATTAGAGTGGGCTCAGTAACTGGGAAAGTCATCAGGTTTTACATAAGCCATACACTCAGACCAGAAGCTAACTGCATGTACCGTACTTTATTTCACAACTTGCAGCTGACAGGAGCTTTTATAGACAGCTCATAAACACCAAGAATATATTAAAAACACTTATAAAATGCAAACACCTTCAAGAGCATCCAGTCAAGGACTTTTGCTAAGACAAACCCTCTGTTTTCTTTGAAAAAGTCAAGCCCATTTACCTGCCCTCCAGATTTTTAGACTTAAGTTGTTCTTCTCCTTCCTGTATCTGCTCTTCTAGAACCTTTATCTTGGCTTCCCTCTGCTCAGGGGTTTCCTGCCCAAAGAGCTTGCTGGTCATCCCTTTCAGGGAGAATGTTCTCACAGTCTACAAAAAACAAAGACACTCTAGGTTTGGGATTCCTGAGCACAGACACAAGACGTGATTTTTACCAGCATTTGAGCTTATTCTTATTATTCAGCTGAATTTTTGCTTTAACTTCCATTTCATGACTGAAATTTTCTTTAATTGATAGGTAGCTATAGGAGGTATGGTGGCTTACATTAGAACAAGCAAAGTGGGAAGTAATTTGATGTTCAAACTCTTTAAGGCTGGTCTGTGGATTTGACCATAAGTGAGTCATTCCACTGATATGGGTAACCTTTCAGGGCAGTTTTCCTACTGAAGCAGGAAAGAAACTAAGTCTTGTGTTCTGCATGAGAAAGAAAAGCCATAAAGTAGTTCCATATAGAACATCAATAGATCCAACAGCAATATTAAGAATTCTAAACTTTTAAGTTGCCACTTTCAGATAATGTTTTAAGTAACATTATCTTCCATATAAAAGGGACTAATACCACGTATCAATAACATCCTCCTTTCAAAAGGCAGAGGAAGCCTTTCAGAATTCCCGACATTTTGACCTTTAGGATCAAGTTGTTTGTGTTACCCTGCTCAGGTCATATTTCCTGCAACCCTTTACTTGCTCAGTATTCAATAAAAGAAGTTTGGTACAAACAGCTTATGTCACCAAGAACCAAGTTACTTTAAACCTCAGATGCCTACAGCTTATATGACACCGCTTCTCATAAGCTGCGGCCAGCATGTTAGTGCCATTTAAATGTCATTCTAAGTAACTTGGCTCAAATAAAAAATAAATTAAAAAAAAAGAGGCATCTTGGAAAAGAAAGTGGAAAAAGACTCACTCCTGTTGCCAGCTCCTCACACTGCTGCTTCTTAGATGTTAGGTCCTGTGCAGCCATTTCCAAGTCATATTGCATTAGTTCGTGTTTCCTGCAAACTGCCCTGAAAAGTAAGCAATGAAAGATCTGTCACATAATACTTTGTTTTGCTACGTTTCCCTCCATTTAAGCTTTACAAATGGCATCATGCTATTTTTTTTTTTTGGCAGGCTGCACATTTCGTTATTTTTCTAGCTCGAATTCAACAGCCTTATCACAGAATGCATAACTCTGCAAATGCTGTAGTTAAGCAAGCTTGGATCAAAGTATAGAAAAAGTTCTTAGTACAGCAACATTCTGCTCCTCTTTTTAGACTCATTCCAAGACACTCTCAGCAATACAAGCCCTACCACCTACTTAAGGACACCACTGTAAAATAGTTTTATTCAAAATACATTACAGAAAAATCACAACTATGACAAAAGGTACCTGGACAGGGTACCTTTCACAGCAGCAATGTATCAGTCAATCAAAAAATTCTTCACATTTTATTTTTTACACAATGAAACAAGAAACCATGCTCCTAGATTCATATAGTGCCTTTCATCTGGAAAAGAGGAGAGTTTCTTCTCACCACCTGCTGTAAGTCCCAGTCCTGTGTGGGCTGACGATACTACATCCATACTCCACTGCCAGATGCATGTTTGTCTCCCAGGAGAAGCTACTAGTGCTTGGGGTGAGGTTCCCACACAGCAGCAGTCACACTTGCCAACCCGCTTCTCTACAGCACTACTGACCTCTCCAAGAGGTTCAGAGCCAGCCCGTGGAGAGCACAATAGCTTTAGGTGCAATTTTACAGCGTAAAGCAACTTGCTTTTATATCTACATTTGTAAGGGTGGACTGCCCTATAAAGGCTAATGTTAAAAAAATATATATATAAAAAAATTCAGTATTTAGATGCACAATACTGTACAGCAGGCACTTTGAAACTTTCTGGAATCTGTAATGGCTGTAACAGCTCTGTTTGGTCTATCTCATTTGAAAGCTGAAGCTTTCAGCACATTTGGGCACCATTATACCAGAAGCCAAGGAAACAGTGTAACCAGTGGCATGAACAGCAATACCTTCCACAGAATACAGATTTAACATTTCTGTGAATTGATCAGCTCAGTTCTAATTTGTATTGCGACCCACATAGCAATCAAGTATGAGAAAGCAAAATAAAAGGTGAGAACATGGAGATTCCACAACATTGAAGTTTCCACTTCTTGGGGGACACAACAGAAGACGACACCAAACTAAATCCAACATCAACACAACGTTACAAGAAAGGACTACAGCTTCCATTTGAGTTACACATTTCTGTACATACCTTAGTGCTTCTGCATAGAAGAGATATTCTTTCAGCTGATCTGCATAATGTTCCTCTTCTTCCAGTATGTCATCAATAGAAGCTGCATATCTGGTGAAAAAAAAGCCATGGTTAAATGTAAAGTTCCTTAATTTAACCTTTAAGGATTACACATACAGTAACAAGGGAGGACACCTGTTTGACAGAAACACCAGTCATAAAGTAAAACAGTGAAAGGCACTTCCAAAAAGGGTTTTTCCTCTGTTATTAATTAAACTCTGAATCAGCTAATATAAACATTCCTGCAGGCCTGTTTCTTTGGTTTTTACTACAATGAACCTTTTGACAAGTACAAGATCTATCAGAAGCTTCCTGCTGAAGATGAGGCAGTTTTTCTTACAGGAAAAGAAAAATAATTCATGCCTTTTCTTCAGTGGACTGTCAATAGGCAGCACCAAGGCAAAAAAGACATGGTGCAGAAGAAATCATGCAAGGTTGAAAAGCATTAAGGCATAGGAAAATGAACATCATACCTTCTGAAAAGCAAAGAGGCTGCTTTCATTGTTTGTTATTCAGCCTGAGTACAAGAGAACTCACAGTGGTGCTCTGAACACCACGACATTAAGTCCTTCAGCTCCTTGAAAGTCTGTTGCTTTGTCTGCTGTGTAAGTCAGGCATATCAATTCAGAGCAACAAGAAGTTTAAACCCTCCTTTTAAGGAGAAATCTGAAGTACAAAGGCTTGGACCAACTCTGCAGCTCTTGCATTCAGTAAGAGTTTTGTCATTTAGGTTGATGTTTCCTACAAATGGCAAAAAGCACTTTTTCTAGTTTATGTTGCTTATTGGACAGTATTCCTAATATCACTAACCAAGATGACTGTGCTTGGTGGACACATTTGCGAGGACAGGCCTACAGCTAAGAGGTAACTGCACATCTCACTTGCCACAGTGACAGAAGTAGGATGCCACTTTAGCCTGCAATACAGGGCATGTGCCCCTGGAGATAAACAGAATGAATGAGATGCCATCACAAATGTCTTAATCTATTCTGCTAACTCAAGTCTGGATTCTCAAGTATGTGGCAATCTCTTGCACAGCTGCAGGCTCTCTGAAGCAAACATATGTCCATGCTTGTCTAGTGACCAGCACAATGCAACCCAAATGTTAATTACAGCACCTCTTGGCTTTAAAGTTTTTGCAAAGCCTTTGAGTTTTTCTCTTTCTTCCTGTGCCTCTCCAGTAACTGGCTCTATGGAAGAAGTAGCAGAATCTCAAGCTGAAAGGGAGCTGGTAATGTGACTTGGGAGAGAACAAGAAATCCTTCCTGCAAGCTCTAAAAGAAACAACAAAGTCATTTAGACCCCTGGCAATCTAAGGGAGATTTCTGAGGGAGACACTCCTGTTGAAAGTTATCATCCTCAGGCCTGCTCAGTAGGGCATGCAAACTAAATCTCTTCAAAGAGGAAGCAGTTACTTCCAGAGTGACTGGAAGAATAGGAGGACTGAGGAAGAGCTATAGACACACCCATCTGTTCACGAATTTTGTAAGTTTGCAAGCAAGATGAGTTGTTTTGATGCTCTACGAAATCAAAGACATGTCACGTCCAGGAAAGGCCCTACCAAGGCTATTGGTGATAAATAAGCATAACATATGAAGTGACCAGCAACAGCAGCTCAGTTAAAGTAGAAGGGATGAAAGAACAGNGAAAAATATACTTGTTCTGAAAAAATCCTGCAGCCACACAGGTCATAAGTGGCTTACCCTCTCTATTTTTAGGTTCTGAAGTGCAATAATTTTAGTATAGTGGCTGGATTTCTCAGGGCAGCAGATGGACTGCATTTCAGTTACAAGTAAGTTCTAAGTTTAGAGCAATGCTAGACCTCATCTGTGGCAGAACAACTCTTCAAAAAAACAAACAAAAAGAACACCTAACAAAAATCCACCTTACCTAGACAGGGTTTTCATAATGACACTTAAGTTTGATTGGAAAAAAAAAAGTAGTATGACAAGCTGTATTTTTGACTACTTAAGCTGAAGTTTAAATACTGGTTTGTACTAAGCAGGTAGGCAAACCAGAGAAAATCTTAACTGCAGTTAAGTTCTAAAGGTACCCAACATGTTCCCACTCTTCGTGGGAATCAAGTAAACCCCTGTTTTAGTTTAGACTGATTCCACCTGTAATGACAGTCTAGTTGATAAAGAGATAAAGGGTCACTCATTAATAGCACAAAGGACAGAAGTCAAAGGTCTGGCATTTTTTTCTTTCATCTTTTAAATGCTAGAATTACAGCCATTCACTCGAGCTTTCTCAGCATTCTCTGTTGCTTTCTATCACTTTAGCAAGGCTCATGCTGTTATACAGCAAACACCCAGAGAAGCTTTGGGATGTCTCCTCCAAATATTAAGCAGTTTTAGATCATGCTAACCAATAACAACTCAAAAGTTTAAATAAACATCTAATAAAGACTACAGCATATGGGGTAGATAAAGACTAATTTAATTAGTCTTTAAGTTTAACATCTGTATTAGGCAACCTTCTTGAAGTAGCCTTCTGTTGCAATAAACTCCTATCTAATATTACGGGAACAGTAACTGGACTGATAAGTTATACTTTCAAGAGATCATTGATATGAACCTTACTGGTAGGACACCACATGGGTCACTGAATCAGTCTAA
>VYZV01044506.1:10417-35069 GCA_013401275.1 Pandion haliaetus
GCAGTGTCAGCTTTTTCACCCTGGTTCACCTCTGAGAGACACCTGCACAGACTCTACTTCACGCCAGCCTTGGCCTCTTGGTGAAGATTTCCTAAAAACATACCCATTATGAAAAAAGTGCCAAGATGATACCACCACAAACTCCATTCACACTGGTGAAAATTTTTGGTCACTACCTCCGCAAACTGCCTTAGAACTGAAAGGCATTGCATGCTTTCACCAGTCCGCTCAGCAATCCAATACATGAGGATTTTAATCCAGACACAGTTCACTATACATTAATTCTGTCTGAATTACTTGGACACTGATAAATTCTAAATTAATTAGAACCTTTCAGGAAAGAGACAGGAGCACTACTGTAAACACATTGAATACAAAAGCTTCTGATCAATACACAACTGCAAAGAAAGCAGCAAACAATGTGTTAGGATTATGGAAGGAGGGGAAAAGATGCTTTCTTGAGATTCTCAGCCTTAGTTTCTGTAATGGAATGACACAGAAAAGAGTAAAAATAATGTTAGTGTGTCATTTTATTCCAGTCATTAGTATGCCTTCAGCTAAAATAGTGCGTTTAGTTCTGGGCATCATATTTGCAAAGATAATGGAGGAAACCACGTGCTTCAGCAAGATGCCAACAAGAAGACATATGATGGAGATACATAAAATAATCAATGGTATAGCCACAGTCAGTCAGGTTTTAGTATACCTTCACTCAGTGAAGCAGTGAAGGTAAAAGGCAGATACATTTAAAATACAAAAATTGCCAGGTTAACCTCTGAAACTCATCACTATAAGGCATTAAAAGCAAAATTTAAATGTTTACATAAACAGGGTGAACACACAAGTTATATATCAGGAGTAAAAAAAAATTAAACCTCATGTTTGGGTGGATTTCTGACAGCCATTACAAAAATGTCTCTCCCAGAGGAAGGTCACTGTGCAATGATTCAGAAAAGAGTTTCTTAAACCTCACTCTGCAACAAGACATTGTCAAACCTAGGATACTACACTAGACACACAATATTTTGACCTACATGGCAATTCTGGTGTTCATATACTTCATTGTTCACTAAACTGATACTTCATTTAGGTAAGGGCATTATTTATCTTCAGTAACCTGTTAAAAGATAAAAGAAGTATCGGCAATTTTATCTTTTTTTACCCATTGTCAAGCAGTAAGAGGTACAGAGCTGCATCAGTCTGTGAAAGGGATTATATGATCAAATTGCCTGCAAGACCAGGGAACGTGATTCACTGATGAGCTAGGACCCTTCTGGACCTAAATTACTAAATGCATATTGTACTGGAAAAGCAAAGAATTCGGGGATTTTTACATTAGGTCCACAATCACCATTCAAGAAAACCAACATCAGTTATGCCTGAATATCAACCAGTTTGATTCTGCATGCAAGGCACATAGATAGAAAGAACTCTATACCTTTATGTTTGTGCCCACAAAAAGTGATGCAGTGATGCTTGACAGAGCCTGAGCCACTGGCAAGACATCTGTGCTTATTAAAAGCAAAAAAATATGAAACTCATATTAATTTTTTGTTTGATCAGAATTTGAATTTCATATTAGTTATGTTTGTTCAGATTTAGAAGCATCTGTCATCCAAAACCACCAATCAATATTTTATTCATCACATACCATTTAAATCCATTGAGAAACAACCTGAAATAACAGCACAGAATTTAAAAGTGTTGCAATTAAAAATATAGCTCAGCCTTTTCAGTCAAAATTAATGTTCTTCTGAGGGCTTTTGTTGTTTTTTCTCCATTCAGTGCATATCCAAAGGTAAACTGCTTTTGTTGGCTCAATTTCCTTATGGTGGTCCATTTATTTTTATCCACTTACAATTAAAAATACAGAGAAAGTGTTACCAGCAGTAAGAAAGAAGAAACTGAAAAAGCCATCCGTAGTCTTAGACTGACTAACCACCACATTACTGAACAAGAAACTGCAATGAATGTGATTTTCTGTAGAGTAAGTTAGCATTTCAATACATGTAAGAACATTTTAATTCAGCTTTAACGCTGAATAAGCATTTTACCACTGAGGAATTACTGAAAACATAATCATCAGTCTCCTTCCACAGAATCTTTCTTCTATTTCCCATCTTGCCATGGAAATTTCTATCTTTGAATATTGAGACTCTCTGAAGAGTAAAGACGGTTCTGCTGCTGCCTTTGAATTACTGATAATTTGTAGCTATGCTGATAGTCACAGATTTTAATGATAATTTGAATTACCAAGGAGAAAACCTTAAATAATCATTACTTTTGTTTTGCAATTGTATTCTTTACCTAGTTAATTTTCATTGGTGGCATGCATTGTTATTTTCTCTTTGCCGACAAAAATTAATTTAAGACCTTACTTGAGTAACACACAATTATTTTGACTCTTTGGGGTCTTAGAGTCAGACTTTTGTGAATGGCACCTGTCTTGTTTATTAAATGCCTGCTTTTGTGTAACCTCTGTCAAACCAAATTAGATTAAAAATCCTAATTCACCCGAAATCCATAGCACAGCATTTGAAGCTATTTTGTAAGTTAAGTAAAAATCTTCAATCATCTGCTGTATACCTGAAGATAAATGTTTGTCAACTCAAATTTTCTTTTCAAAATTTTCCAATTCATAAAGAAAGCTTTACTAATCTAAAATTAGCAAACTAATCCAACTGTCTCTTATAGCTGTTGTCTTCAAGTGTTTAATTAGTAGATCTGATCATTCTATCCTATCAACAGTTTGGGAGAGAAAAACAAGTTTTTCTGCTTTTTCAGCACAGGTCAGTTTCTCAGCTTGGAGTTAAATAATTATTGAACTGAACTATTTGAAAAGACCAAAATAAGAGAGCATTTTTCGTGTCTGCAGAAAAAAACTAATCCTGTATTATAGCCTCAGTAACCTATGGTTTCAAACACTTACTCAGTGACTGCAGGGGTTTCACTATTGAAAATATTCACAAAAATATAATAAACTTTTAATGCATAAAAATAACTAAAAGTATTTTTTACTGAAGTCAGTGCTTAGTATATACTCATGTTTTAGAAGTATTTTTTTAAAAGATCTGTTTTCAAAAGACAATATGTTTCATTTCAATTTTAAAAATAATTTTAAATTACCTGGGGTTTATTCTACTTTATCATTACAAGCAAGTTTGATAAATAACCCATCAGAATTGTTTGTTCATTATTACACAGGCCAAAAAAGAGGAAGAAAACAAGCCAAGTCTTTATTATGGCTAGTTACCTAAAATACACACATAGTTTATGTACTAACATTAAGGTTGGTGCCATTCTCATGGTTTGTCTTCATTAGAAGGAAGTTGAAATTAAGGGTAAAATATTAATGGAGACAGAAAACTTTGTAGTTTTCTAATGTAACAGCAGATCAAGATAAACCCTTGGCTTGATTTCTGAATCAAATGCAGCCTGCATTTGTCCTTGTTATCATGGGGAGGAGGTGGGATTCTTAGCACTGCTGTGCAGACCTATGCTTACCTAAAATGAAAACACTAAATCTGACACAGGGGACTGTTGATACTGGCCACAGCAGAGAGTGGGTAAAAGAAATATCCCTCGATGCTGACAGTTTTTCGCGGGAGTCATTTGTGGGATTCAGCTTTCCCTGGAGTGGCATTAGAGGCTGAGTTCTCCTCGAGGACCCCTGTATGATGATCCCAGGACCCAGGGCACAAGCATCCAAGTGGACAGCAGCCTCAGAGGTGTGGTCCCACCTGAAAAGCTGTTCAGATCTCCTTAGCAGGGTTACATCCACTCTGTCTCCCCAAAAGTGTAGTTATTGTTACCAAGAGAACCTTCATCTTTCAGCGCTTTGTACACCGCTGCCTTGCACCTGGAAGCTATCCTGAGGTTAGTAAGCTCTTTGTTCTGCCACTGGGTTATTCTGCCACCAGAGAAATTTTCAGCTTTCTCACAGTACAAGATAATAAACATTATTATATTCTTGGGGCTGCAGCATGTGCCTTGTTGGATCTTCTGGGACACTGAAGCAGCAAGACATTTCCACCTGAAAATACAGCGGGGAGTGGGCCAAAATAATAAGATGGGAAAAAAAGAGAGATACTGTAAAAAAGACCAAGGTTCTGTTCAGAACTAGGTTCAGCAAAGACAGACTGCAACACAAGATAGCGCTTACAAAGAAAGAAAAGAATATTGAGGTGGGAGTTGTCCCAGAAAAAAAGGAGCAAATTTCACGGTGGTCAACAGCAGCAAACATCAAGGCACACTTGCCATATGGGCCTTTATTTAGAACTAGAAGTACTTTCTAGGTGCTGCACAAACTCTCAAATATCCAAGAGCCTTTTCTTGGTGTGCAGTCCATTCGTGCTGGAGAACTTCATGGTGCTGAGGGCAATTCATGGTTTCAGCCCTCATTAATTAGGGATTGGGGCATATTTGGTAGATACCCGCAGTGGATCTTTGGGTTTAATTTCCTCTGAAAGCAGTCTAGCTCATCAAAACTGCAAATGCTCTATGATGCAAAGAAATGCACAGTAAGTGTTGACAACTGGGAGATCTTCAAAAATACTGTCCTGCTTCAAAGTGGGCTAACAGTGAATCCACCAAATGGCATGTCACTGAGCCTGGATCTTCCTTCCACCCATACCGTCATGCTGGTCCTGCTACATGGTAGGATGTCAGGGCACAGGAGGAACACTTCTTCAAGTACAACATCCCACAGAGGCTTAACTCCCAATTTCATATGCTATGAGATGGGAGCCCTTCACAGCAGGATTGCATGTGCCTCTTTTGGGACAGGTAACATTCATTCTGGCATTTCCTGAACTGATCTTTTGGAAGCCATTCATAATATTTGTATGTGTAATTAAACATATTTGCACAATTCCACAGTAGCATGGGGATAATCTAAAGAAAATCCTCTTTTCTTAGATACAGGCAGATGGGGGAATAGAAGGAAGCAATAAGACAATATTGATCTGCACAATAAGCAGGATGCTGCAGAGTGGAAACCAAAGACACAGAATAGGGCCTACACTTATAATAAGGTTCCATTTATAAATATTTTATAAAGGTTAAATTATTGTAACGTTATAAGGACAGTATAGTTATAAGATTTACATATTACAGCTGACAATATCATTAGAAGGTTTAATGGATAGTTAAAGGCAATGATCATAAGCAACCTACTGGACTGTAACTGCTGATTTGCCTTTTATTCAAATATCTATTAAGTCTTTTATTAACCCTCTGTATGATCCTCACTATAAGTTATGACCATAATAAGGATTTCTGGTTCTTTGGGTCCTATCTACTTGACAATTTCCCTAGGTTAGAAAACCCATTTTAGACAGTGCTTGTAAGTAGGTGTTATCAATACACTATGCTATGCCATTGGAAGAAAACCTAAGTTTATTGCAGTTCTTCCCAATAGTTAAGGTCTTTGGCACTTGGGAGGACAACATCGCTTACAGAAAGCATGTTTCAAAGCAGTTTAAAATTAGTTCCTTCTTTCTGCTATTATAGTTTACTGGCACTCTCTCCTTTCTCTTTTCCTTGCTTTATGTTCCCCTTGGGATAGATGGAGTGAGTAACAGTGAATAAATTGATACAATTAAATTAAATGCAGCAAGCTTCGGCAGGCACAATTTCTGATCCTGCAAGATGCCAAGTACTCTCAAGTCAAGATCAGGTACTTAGAGCTCTACTATAAATGAAATGAGCATTAAAGACTAAGTATGAAACTCATTAATATCGAACAGGCACCAAAGAAGGGCACCTCTTCCCTTACCTACAGGACTACTACCAAATCACTTAAATGGTCAATTACCCAGGACATCACTGCAATATCAATTTCCATTTTTGACTCCCACAGTCCTACAAAAATCAATGACTGTACCATTGGTGCATATTGGCTTTCATGTACTTTGACACTCCCATTTCCCAAAACTGCTGAAGCCAGTAATTGATATTACAGCATGTTCTTTATAGGATGCTTAACAACAAAATATGTTTTTAATGAGCCCAGTCATACCCCATTGTTTTATTTATTTTTTCATAAAGCCAGGTAATGATAAGGGAGTGACTGAGAATAACTCCACGGGCCACATTCAAAGCAATGCCTTTTTTTCCTGGCATTGCCAAAGAACAACTTTACAGTTTTACGACACCATTCATACATGGATTTCAAAGCACTTGACAAACACCAATAAAACCTCCCATTTGTTAATCAAACAATTAAAGGGAGACACAGGAATCACAAGCAAACACATGGAGTGGAGGACAGCTGCTGATTAACAGCACACAGCTATGCTATTCTATGTCAAAGCTCAGAACAGTATTCATGTCAAACTGCATAAGGAAGTAAAGTGGATTGCACTATTTTAGAATCAATCTACAAGCCCTTAAACCCATCAAAAAACTTGAGTCTTGTGACAAGTTCCACTGAAATTAATTAGACCACTTCTAAAAAAACCAGAGTAAGGAGCTACCCTTGTAGAGTGTGAATATGTCAAGGACACTAAGGTTAGTATCTGTTCTCAAATCCAACTTCTATCAACACATATTTCAATGAACTAGAAGGACAGGCATGTAAAGGTACCAGAATCACAAGCTTAAGGAAAAAATTTTACTCAGCCTTTTCTATGCTACAAGTCAATCCATTAGCCCTATATACTTTTAAGAAAAGTACAAAATCCTTAGAAATACAGAAACTTTAAAGGCTCATTTAAAAATCACCATACCAAAGAAAATGTATTCAGGAATCAGAATTCTCCATACTTCAGTTAAATGGACCTGTGACTCCAGCATACAGTTGGAGATCATTATAGTTCAACTGATCTTTCTGGCTCTCTTTATCACTTTATCTCCCTCTCTTTATCACATAAAAATACACTACTCATAAAAGTCCAACTAAATTTTACAGAATTATGTGCACAGGTATTTCTTTTTCAGCCAACATAACAGTAAGCTACATTATCACAAATGTGTTTCAACAAAAAAGGAAAAATGATAGATTATGCTTTATAATAGTCTCTCTTTACTTAGCTATTTCCCAGATGTTACCATGCACAGCAGTTAGCATAGTCTACAACAGAATGAACCAACCAAAAAAAATCCTTAATCAATAGGAATGTTGTCTTTGATAAAGACATCAGGTTACTTCTGGCCATCTATTAATCTACTTTGTCTGCAGGATTAAGCTGTAGATCAGTTTTCCCATGATTATAACAGGTCAAGAATGTTTTGTCAGAAAATTTGCTATTGGAAGAGACCTCTTTTCAACTATGTATTTAGTCAAAGTACTCAGACTACAGCATATTCATTTCAGAAGGATTTAAGTTCCTCTTCTGAAGCTACACTATAATACTGACCATCATAAAAACAGTTATTGTTACTACAGATAGCAGTTTTGCTACAACATAAAGGCAGAAGCAGCATTATGCCATATCTCTTCATAGACTTCAGGCATTGTTGCTATTTTTCCTCCCTTGCATGCACTTTAATCCAGTTTCCAAACCACAGAACTGAAAGCAGCAATGTTTTCACCAGAAACATACTATGTGGATGAGTGCTAAATTTTGGGTTGAGACTTACAAAATCGTATCATTAACTTTCACATGAGAGTCCATTAAAAGTTCACCAAATCTGTATAAATATTGAGTCTCTGTTGTACTTGAGAGGGCTTCTGAGCCCACTTAAGCAGGTAGGTACTGTGAGACACCAAAATTCAGTGACTTGTTGGAGGCCACAAAGACAATGAAGCTGAAAGAACCTACATCTCCTGCCATCAAGTCCTGTGATTTCTCTGCAAGACCAGCATTACCCTTCTAGTTGCATATAATTACAAATTACTCATAGATCACATCCTGGAACTTCATGAGGAATAATGAGACAAGCAGGGGCAGTAACAAAATAAAATTCAAAGCTTTCTGAGTCACCTGCCATATGTTCATAGTAGCTCTATCAAAGCAAAACTGAGCAAAGGACAAGTTAACATAAACCTAAGACTAGTATTTATTTTAGAAATACCATCTCCAGAGTAATTTAAATCACAGCTTTATACTCTCAGTAGGCAAGAATCCTTTTTTTTTCCTTTTTTTTTTAAGAAAAGTGTGAATTCTGACAAATAATTGCTAGGAACAAATATTTTTTAAAGCTTCAGCCCCATCCTGAGCTGTCTCAGATGTAGGCTTTCAGTTTGGGAAAGGTAAGGAAATCAGCAAACACAGTTCACGGTTCCCTTATCCAATGGTCAGAAATTAGCTTGACAGATGTTGTGTGTGGGAGCAAAGGGGGCCCATTCATGCATTTAACACTGCTGAAGCACCATATCATGTCCCAGTCATACCCACAGTTGTGTGGCCCATGAGAAACTAATAACACAGCACTCCTCCCCAAGTGAGTTAATCTGCCCCTGACCATGGAGTGGGCTTTATGGTTGCTCTTCTATTGCCTCATGGGTGGCAACACAACTAGAACTATTCACTGAGTCTCTGAACTCTTCATTTCAATGGTTGTTCCAGCTGCCTTTGTAAGAAGATTCAGGGAACACATGCACACGGCGTGATCAGACATTTCCTTTCATTTTGAAAAAGGAAAGAAAGGCAGCTGCAGTTATTTGCCAGAAACAATTCTAGTGGCAGCAAAGTTGGCTACAAGAGAATCTCAGGAGCGTATGACAGCAGCCCCATCTGTTATTTTTCTAATCCTGGCTCATAAATCCTGTGAGCACTTTACATCAACATTGATTAGAAGTCAAGGGTTCACAGTACCCTCCAGGAACTACCACTAGAGAATCAACAGAAAGTCTTCCACCAAGTCATATAAGGATTTCAGCCCCAAATAAAGCCCTGTGGTTTTATTTTTATTTTAGGAGAAGGGAAGAGAAGGGAGCCAAGGGACAAGCAGAGTCTTATGAGCAAATACAGATTCTTCTCCGCTGTCTTGCCCCATTAACTGTAACAAGACTCTTCAGCCTCTCTCCTCCAAATAACTAATTCAATCCCAGTCTCCAGTCACCACTGCTAATATTTCCATTTATAACATGAGTTTATTTAAGTCTCTCTCTCATTGGGAGCGGTACAGCATTGAGGACTTTCATTTTCTCCCAGTGTTACACGACAAATGTAGTCTGAGAGAAATTCCAGCTATAACACTTTGCATTTTCACAGCATTGTTCACCTCAGATGGTGTTTTACAAAAAATAGCACTTAAGGCCTACCCAATATGAGGTCCTGGCATGTTATATGCTAAACAACTAGTAAAAATTCACTTCCTGATCCAAAAAGTTTGCAGTCTACATAGGGAAGGAATGGGAGTGGAAAACAAACTAGCGACTTGTACATTATCAAGGCAGCACCATGGTCAAGTCCAGAAGCCATCTCAGTCTTGTGCCCCACACGCTGGACCATGCTGCTATTCAGGCATTACCAGAACTCTGTGATACTTCTAAGGATTGATACACCCATGGAAATCAGGAGGAGAGCTGACTCAAGGACAAACCTAAGATCTAAAAAATCTTCTACGAAAGCGCACAGAATAACTTTCAAACCTCATGCTTCTTTCCCATCTCCTCGCTACAGCTCTCCCACATTTCAGAAGGATGTCATGTCCAGAGGTGAAGTCTTATGGGATAATTATAGAATAGTTAGGTTGGAAAAGACCTCTGAAGATCGACAAGCCCAACTTCCTCCTCAAAACATGGCGAGTTCTGAAGTGAAATTGGGCTGCTTAGGGACTTAACAAGTTACTATATCTGCAAGGATGGAGACTCCACAATGTTTCTGGGCAACCTGTTCCAGTACTTAAGCACCCTCCCTGTGAAATAAAACTACCTTGTATCTAATAAATTTTCCTAATGCCTTTGAATTTTCTACATAGCAACTTGTACCCATTGCATCTTGTGCTTTTGCTCTGCAGTTCTGGTTCCATCTTCTCTATATCCCTCCTCGAGGTAGTGGAAGACTGCAGTTAGATCCTCCCTTAGCCTTAACTTATCCAGGGTAAACAAGCACACCGCTCTCAACTTTTCCTTGCACTACCTTAAATTTCCTTAATTTTCCTATGCTGCAGTTCCCTAACCATCTTACCCACTCCCTGCTGGACATGCTCCAGTTTATTCAACTCTTTCTTGCACAGGAGGTCAAAACAGAACACACTTCTCTGCATGGGGTCTTGTAAGTAATGAATAGAGGGGAATAACCACTTGACCTGCTGGCTACAGTCTTGACAAGGCAGCCCAGTATGCAATTGGCTTTCATAGCTCTGAGGGTGTTCCTGCTGACTCATGATCACCTCGTTGCCCATCCGGACCCCCCGGGTCTTTCTGCAGAGCTGCTTTCTAGCCAGTTGGCCCCCAGCCTGTACTAATCTGTCTTGGCAGAACAGTGCATTTGCATTGTGAACATTATGAGGCTCCTACTAGCCCATTCCTCCCACTTGCTGAGGTCCCTCTGTTATCAAATAATATGTATAATATGATTGAAATAACCAGGGAGTTGCTAAAATCCTGTGTACAGCCTTCCCCTCCCCCCCCATCAGTTAATATTTAAAATAGGGAAACAATAACTAGACATTATTTAGGGTTTAGGAATAAACTACTAGACAATGGGGCTTTGTAAATAGGTAGAATGCTTATGTCAGAAAAGGTAATGGATTGTGGTCTGGTCAACAAACCTTGAAGAACCACTTGCAACGGCCAAGACAGAGTAAGAAGTAGGTAAAAGGTAATTCCTACAGGGGGAGATCGCGACCACTGACTTATTTATCACTTACTCAAATGATACCACCTACTCAAAACAAGACAATGAATGAAGAAGACAGAGTCTGTGCACTAATTCACAAGATGCGAAGAAGAAAGACCCAATCATTAAGGAAAATAATAATAAATATGTATTAGTTAAGTATATAAATGTGAGAATTTTTGAGGCAAGGGTGTGCTGTCTTGAGACAGGCACCCATTCATGCGCATCAATGAAATTAATCGGAAAATACCTCGACTCTGTGTGTTATTGGCTTGCACATCAGGTAAACAAACCCCGTTTGTGGGACAACACCTCTGTATGGAAGCTCTGCTCCAATCTAGCATATCAACTGCTCCTCTCCCACATACACGATTTGGCATCATTCACAAACTTGCTGAGGGCGCATGTTGCCTCTTCATGCTCATGAAAGTGTTCAACACTACCAGCCCCAGTACTGATCGCTGAGGAATATCACTTGTAGCTGCCTGCTAGTTTTATTCCAAACCATTGATCACTCCTTTTTGAGACAACAGTAAGGTAAAGAATTGGTCAGGCATCATTTGTCCTGATAAATCTGTACTGTTCTCAATTATCTTCTCACTCATTAAATATCTGGGAAGTAGCTTCCAACATGACTTGCTCCGTAATCTCTTCAGGGACTGAGGTGATGCTGCCAAGCCTGCAGTTCACATTGTCCTCCTTCTTGCATTTCTGTAGAACCTCATTCATGTTAGACACTTGTGGAAGGTGAGATGGGAGGTAAAATAGGAGTAACAAGAATGAAAAACAGCACAGTGGAACATGAAACCACAAAATCGTTACAACATTTCCTGTGCCTGATTTGGTAGCAGAGGCAGGAAGAATTCTGAGTATCCTGAGCTGACACCTGCTGTACCAGTTTACCACATGGAATGCTATTTACAGCCTGTCCTGGTTTTGGCTGGGATAGAGTTAATTTTCTTTCTAGTAGCTGGTATAGTGTTATGTCTTGGATTCAGTATGAGAAGAATGTTGATAACACTTCAGTGGTTGCTAAGTAGCGTTTAGACTAAGCCAAGGATTTTTCAGCTTCTGATGCCCAGCCAGCAAGAAGGCTGGAGGGGCACGAGAAGTTAGGATGGGACACAACCAAGACAGCTGACCCAAACTGGCCAAAGGGGTATTCTGTACCATGTGATGTCATGTCTAGTATATAAACTGGGGGGAGTTGGCTGGGGAGTGCTCATCGCTGCTTGGGAACTGACTTGGCATTGGTCGGCAAGTGGTGAGCAACTGCATTGTGCATCACTTGTTTTGTATATTCTAATTCTTTTATTATTACTGTTGCAATTTTATTATTATTATCATTATTTTCTTCCTTTCTGTCCTGTTAAACTGTCTTTATCTCAACCCCCGGGTCTTACTTTTTTTGATTCTCTTCCCCCATCCCACTGGCTGGGGGGAGTGAGTGAGCAGCTGCGTGGTGCTTAGTTGCTGGCTGGGGTTAAACCACAACACAGCCAAAGCTCACAGCTTTTGAAACAGTTATTAACTGCCAGATCTTTTTTGTGGTGTCATACAGGAGAACACTGTAATCAAGCATGTATCTGTTTAGAACAGAAACGAGACAAAATACTTCTGCTTCTTCAACTGCTGCTGTAGACATAAAGATGGTTCTCTAAAATATCTCCCATGTTCACAAAAAGTCAGGAAAGATACTTAAAATTGTAGAAAGGAAATTGGATGCCAGATTCTGATCTCAGAGGATGATTTTCTTTTTCTTTGAGAAGTCCAACTCCTATTAATCAATAGAGTACCTCCTACTGCTTTCAGCATGTGTTAGACTGAGCCACTGGTGGCACGGAGTACAAGACTAACTTGAAGGAAGAGACCAGCACATACAGAATCTGATGTTGATTGCTCTGACAGAACCAGAAAAACAACTTTCCTCTAGAAAACAACCTGGAATTCAAAGTTAACAACTATTTGACAATAAAAACCATCTGTGTTAATTTGAGGACACTTAAGCGGAGTTTAGAAAGAGGAAAAACTGGAAAACACTATAGTATTCAGCTCAGTAAATTAAAGATGTTTATTTAGCATAAATACAACTTCAGTGAATAAGTACATATGAAACTCTCTTTCAGACCTGAACTACACTTAAGAGCTGCATGTCTGCCTCTGTATGTAACACTCCCGTCTCAGAATTCATATGGCATTTGACACCTTTGGTTTCTTTGCCATAGATCTTTGCTAGGGATTCGGGTCACCTTTAGTTCATGAGCCATTTTTTTCTTAGACCCCTTGCAGGGGTATCAATATTTAAAGAATCAAAAAATCAGAAATGGATGGGCAGGGAGTGACTGCTCCTTTCACAGGCGTTACATTTCCCAAGAAGATTCAGTAACGTGTACAAAATGAGACACTATTTAGTACAGAGCATGACATTTAAAATAACATGTGTTACCCAGGAGCCAAGTCTTATTGACTTTCCATGACATTTATTCTTTCCAGAGAGTGGGGCTTAGTAATTTTTGTAATGTAATGCCCTTTCTTCCCCCCCAAATATCTCTGTGACTTGCATGGGCTTAATGAATTATATTTTGAAGTATTATGCATTAATATTATGACATTTTTGTGTTACATCCTATCTGGCTTACACCTGTGTAGTTTGCATCTGCTTCTTTGAGTTTATGAGAGTTTATATCTATATTTTGATGGTATAAAACTAACAAATATAAACTAGATTTTTAGCAGCTGTCTGGAGCAGTTACTGCCCTAACACAGCCTTAGGCACTGTCACTGCCCTAAAGCTCCATCTTGCCATCTCCTGGCTGGAAGTTACTCCCCTTGCACTAGAGCCAAGAAGCCAAAATGTGTGGGTCCTCCTCATTTCTTCAGGGCAAGGTCAAAGCTCACCTTAAACCATGCCAGACATGGCTGGAGCTACACTGGCTGATTTTGTACCATGTTTCACATTTACCAATCATCTGATGCACTGCATCAGGTGTGCTAACCTCTGAAGAGTGCATCTGTCCCTTCACTCACCTTCTGGAGAGCAGGTCTACCCACACTTCATCAGTATACAGACTCCAGCACTGATTCAAATACTGCTTCAACAGTGCCCTTTTAAGTCAAACCAAAACTGACAAAGCAGGCAGACCAGTTCTTGTCCAGAAGCTAACATTTCAAAAAGCACGATGATAATTACTTGTAAATGCTACCTTAAAAACAAACAAAATAATGTCTGCTATAGAAAAACAGGCTGTGTACATACCGTATAACCATTAGGTTTTTTACATGTTAGTTACCACATAGTTAGCAGAAGTCCCTTTATCTACTGTGGAAAGACCCCAAAGCCCTATGGTCCATAGCTCTGCATAATTTTCAGCAATTTAAAATAAGGCAGAAGTGTTCAGTATTATTAACTCACAATAAAAGTGGTTTGTATTCACATTGCACTAGTATAGATAACCTGCATCACAACCCATACTGCAAAGAAAAAATGAGCATATTCGTAATGCTAGAAGTTGTTCTTCTATTTCAAAATAAGACTGAAGTATCATTGAACAAGTGAGATGGAAGTCCAGATCATGATTCACATTCATGCTGTAAGGAATTGCATGTATCAGATACCAATAATTTACAGTGGCCTGTTACTACCCCTTGCCTTAGGCTACTGCCCCCAAACCTTTGCTAGTAGAAGAAATGAGTAAATGCTTCTGCTTTCCTTCAGTGCAAAGCTGGCTGTCTCAATTGACTTTGCCAGGACATGGTTTGAGAGCACCTGCACAATGCAGAGCATAGGACACAGTGCTGCCATTTGCAGGGGCTGTGGTGATGATTTTAATTGATGCAGCTTGATCCAGATGACCATGCCTATCTAGCAACAGCACTACATTCTTCTTGTCTATGCTATATCTGTCCTGAGAATAAACACAGAATTTTGCCTACAAGGTTGGCAACTTTTGTAAATACTAATTTCATTAAGGAAAGATTCCTAAATTAAATATGTGACTAAAATTTCTGTGAAGAAAGAAAGCCTGTAAAACAGTTAAAATGGGAATAAAGCTATTAAAGCAATTTCACATTAGAACTCAAGTTAAGTGAAAGAAATAATAAGCTAAGCCATACCCTTCTCTGTAATGTCTGAAATGCTTTCAAGTGAACTCTTCATGACAGCATTTGACATAATTAGGAAGTTCCACATTTTAATTCAACATTTGCGGCTTGAAAAAATATAAGAAGGTGTCTATCTATTTTATACAATTGCTAGAATGTAAATAAAAGTGGTAGAACACCAATTTAGATCCCAGCTTGGTTACAGTAAAAGTGCTGAGAGACTGCTGCCATTTTACAATCAAGAAGTAATTCCACACAGAGATACTGACAGTGAGCACAATAATGTTTCTGGATTTATTGTTGTTACATAATATGCTAGGAGAGACCTCCATTTTTATTAAGCAGGTAGGGAATTCTGTTCAATGAAATTTTTCCATTCCATTTCCAAAATGGAACACTTACAGTCTAATTTATATATAAAAATAAACATTGTCACTAGACTTCACAAATTGCATGCTGTTTTATAATTTCTTTATTTAGAAATAGGATAAGGAGAGGAATTTGACAGAGAAAGTGACCTTTGCCTATATCTGTATTTAATGTTTTTAGAGTGTATTTTTTTAAGTGCATTTATTGATTTGTGGACTACAAATAGCACAACACTACTAGGTGGCATATAACATTATTCTGTTGTAAGATATCACTGGAACCATTAACGAAATCTATTAACACAAAGCTAGATTGGAACCTTGTGAAAAACTGAATGTGTTAGAAGTCAAGTCACTTAGGACATAATTTTTGTGTATTGACAAAAGAAGAATGTGAAATTATGTCACTTCTTATCAAATACATTCCACAGAAATAAAAGAAACTTACTGGGTTTGTGAAACATTTTAAGACAAGAAATCAACCAGCCTCACATAGCCAAAATGAACTTTAGTTCTAGATATGCAGTAAGTCAGAACACACAAAAGGCAAGTCTGCAAAACTAACCATCTCAGTTGGGAATGCACAGAACCAAAAGAAAGACCTTGGCTTTTGGGGGCCACCTCAAAGGCATGGGACACATAATAAAGTTTATATTTCAATAGGTTACAAATAATCAAAATCTAAGTGGCTTTTCATAAGAGTAGGAGAAAGGAAGCCTTACCTTTGAAATCACTACTGAAATACATCAAGGAGAAAAGCATCCAGTCCAGTGAACAGAATATGGAGAAGAGAGATGCACCCACACCCAGCTTTCCTAAATCCTGTTCTTGTGAATGGGTTATAAGATTTCAGTCTACAAAGAATCTGAGAGGACTATTGCTTTTTAACATCTCAGCTGAAAGAACTAGCGACACTGAACTATTTGAACTCTTTATCTGTAATTAAAAAAAAAAAAGCTCAACATGATTCAAACCAAGGAATTAACAATCTGGCAGNGAGTTGAGAGTTCTGTTATGTCCACAAAATAATGTAGTTACTAAGTTCTGTTTCCTTTTAATATAAGAAACTTCCATCCTTTAAACAGAAGGGATCATAAAGTTTTCTTTGAAATTATGAGGCTTTACTAGTCTCCTGTCATTCTGCTAGAAGCACTGTTCTAGCAAAGGGTGAATAGAGCTGTTAAATCAGCGTATATATACATGTGACCTTCAGTATGGAGTGTTTTTTCCAGCAACCATGAAGTGTCTACAGTGGTGACAAGTTATTTTCTGAGTAATCTTGTGTGTATATATATCACAGGATGATATAAGATTTCATGTAGTAATCTTCCTCTGCTCAGTGGAGTTAGCGTGACATATGCTGCTTTGTGATATAGAACAGAGTAAAATTGAGTTTTATAATATAAGTCCTGACAAAAATAGTAAGTAAAATACCAGTAGTGCAATGAAGACAGGGCAAACAGAGCCACCATTATGGGCTTTGGAATATCTCAGACACAGTCCTTGATTTTTAGAATTAATTTCACTGGGAAGTGGAATGTCTGACAAGACATAGAAGTGATTTTTAAGAGGGCCATTGACAGAAGCGACCTCAATTTAACATGTCAGCTGAAAGATAGTACCTCTCATCATGTAGCTTCTTCTAAAATCACTCTTCAGTGACAGCATCAAATATAAGTCAAAGTCCCAGGGCAAGACAACAAACAACCTCATAACTTTGCTCCAAAAGTGAATCCACAGTGAAAAATTAACACTCTGTCATAACACCAGGGACTTCATGGATGAATAGAAGTTCATCAGGAATCACAGGTTATGCAGAAAAAAAATTTCCATTGGACAAAACTACCACCTATCAAAAAATATTTATGTTTCTCCACCTCCCAAGCAGCATCAGACTCATTTCACAAACAATCTAACAGAGGCTGAAGGACATGAGTTTTAGAGATATGGTATGTCTAGACAGGTGAATTTTCAAGAACTTCCCAGCAGATAACTCCTGAGAGAGAGCTCAGTGAAATTTGGGTAACTGGGAGTTTTCAAAAATCTGCCTAAAATTACTTGTTTAGCACAGCAAGTTAGATGTAAAGTCATAAATGAACCTTCGGGAGGCCAACCCTGTATCCCTCCCTGCCTTGAAGCTGACCATGTCTCTTCACACTCTCTTTTTTATATTGGATTCAGCTGAGCCAATTGGTCACACTCTGATGCAAAGAACTGTCTTCAAATGGTCCAGAAATGAAAAGAAGGAGTTTAAAACTTGAACCTTGGTTCCATGCCATCTCTAGTATTAACCTTCAGCAGCTTACATCTGACCTCCTATTGTCTTTGCTTCACAATCCAAATATCCTACATTTCTGTGCCCCTAGATTGCTGTACTATCACTACAGGACCTCCTTCCCAAGACATGTTGCTTTTCACATTTTTAACCCCATACATAATTTCTATCACCTCAGGAGCAGAAAAATCTCTAAAGTGGTGTTAACATCCCAGTTACCAGCTTCTCATGTTTTAAATGAATACTAACAATGTTAATAAAAAATTCATATTTACCATGCCAACCTGTATCATACATATGCTGCTGATGAGAGTGAGAAAATCCATTAAAAATAAATAAAAATAAGCAGGCACAGAAATGAACCATATACATTTCTGGACACATGAAGAATAAAATTAATCAGCTCTATTAAAAATCCAGATTTTCACATCATTACAAGGGAGACTGGAACATGAAATATTGGGAGTGAATTATGAATCTTCAGTTTACAGGGAACTTACTCAGCTTGGGTCTGTACAGCCTAATACAGAAAAAATTAATAATCTCAAAATAGAAACTGGATGTCAAATCTTACTTTGGTCCTACTTCTGTGTAAACCTTATATTCCTCTACTCCTTTCTGACACATTTATTCATTAAAATAGAAGCTTTGGAAAAACTCCCATCAGCCTATTTCCTTTTGCACCACTTGTTTGTGGTTTTTTTATAACCACAAAATATTCTGATACATCACTAGAAACTTATTTATTAAAAAAATCAAGGCGCTCCCCCCTCCCCTCTTGATTTCTGGATACTCTGTAGAAAATATCAAGCCTGAACATCTCACGAGTAGTAACCCCAATTTGTTTCTAAAGAAGGCTTCTGCCTAATCAGGTATGTGGTGAAGCATTTCAGATGAAGTACATGGTACAGAAACTCCTCTGAAACAACAAAAGCTTATCTCATCCACCTGAAAGCTACAGATTCAAGTTACTGTGCTCTTCTGTCTGCGCTGGCTATAATCATACAAGCAGTTGCAGAGGTAAACACAATTTACATGTACGTTTGTATTCAACTGAAGGGAGGAAACTCTGCTCAAGTGCAGCCTCTCCTAGAACAGCAATACAATCAGAGCAGGTCGCTCTCATGCCTAGCAGAAGTAACACTGCTGATTTCAGAAAAATTACAGCAAGGATAAATTTAGTTTTGCACAATAAAAATGAGAACTTTACTGCAGCTGAAAAATTCTCTGTACCCTATCTTCTCTAAGTAGACATAAAGCATCAGAGGAGGAATACTCAGAATGGCTTATATTTTTTTAATTGTTATTCTTGATGCCAGTTACTGTCAAAAAATAGAAATCTTTTCATAGCAGTAAAAAACAATCATTCCTATACTTACTACTCTTCTTTAAGTAGGGGAAAAAGATATTAAAAGATCATGAATTACTATTTTTAATATAGGATTTTTATGTGCAATAACTTTTTTCCAAACATGAATAAATCCGGGGGAAAGGCTTGCCTTCCTTGCAAAACACAGAATACGTTAGGTACAATTTGTTTTTATTGATTTTCAGAGGCATTTACAGAACACAAGGTACAGTATAAGAAGAATATATTACTTAAATATTTTCACAGGCATGTTCTTTTCACTTCAGAACTTTAGAAAAATAATAGATCTTTCCAGTCTGCTGTATGCTGGCTGTCAATTCTGTGTGGCATATGGGGCAGCATTTTTTGTTAAATACAATGGGATTTATTTTCATATGGTCCAAGCACCAGCTAAGTATTTATGGTTAACTCACATAAATCAACATTACCTTTTTTTAACAAGTAGGAACAAATGCACCAACTTTGATATGACTAAAAAGAGATCTTTGTAATGCCGTTACTAGCACTACATGCTTTCTAAACAAGGAAACAAATTTTAACTGTTCAGTTCAGTCTGTGATACACATCGACATTGTAGTATCCTGACACTATGTTAACCTGACCCTTACACATATTTCTGTATGCATTACATACATACTTCATCTCTGGCACCAACGTATGTTAGAGAGCCCAAGAAACATAAAGGATAAGCAATGAGCATCTGGCGCATCACAAATCTTTTGGAAGAAAGAAGATCTGATATGGAAATAGCAAATTCAACTTTTGCTAAGGTTTATGAAGTCCTTCCTGAGGTTAAACCACTTTTTTTCACTCATCCCAAACATTTGATCTTCCTTCCTACTCACTTAGAAGGAACTAGTTATCCAAAGTTACAGAGGCTCTTAAGGAGCATCCCAAGTCTTCTTAGGCCAATAGTTTGGCTTAAAAGCCTGTCTCCTGAGGTTGTCTTAGGGTTCAAAGCAAGAAGAACATGCTGGTAAATAGTTAGGAATTCAACATGAGACATAGGGACACACTCAGATAACTCAAATCAAGGTTATGGTGACCCTCACATTTCTGGCCAGCTCACAGACAAAGCACAAAATGCAAGAGTCAAAAGACAGGATATCTCCTGAAATAGCTGGGTAAACTACTGACTAGAGTCAGTCATAAGAAATACTGAGTGAAGCAGATGAGAGAAGAGCCAGGGAAAACGGACTGAAGACCAGAAGACTAAGCCAAACAAAAGCCTCAGGATGATTCTGGAAGGCTGACTGGACAGGGCATAAATAATTTTGCCAAGACCCAAGCAGACACAAAAACACAGGGGATGCACAGGCAGACAAGCCCCAATGAGGTAAAGCTGCATACTGACTGCAAGATAGAGACCAACTTGCTGGGCCTTAAATATCTTTGAGAGGCTCTTCTTTTGACACGCACAGAGGAGCTTGTACACCAGCTGCGATGGTACAAATTATATACTAGGTGTAGAACTGTAGCTTACATGATTTTTCTAGACGTATTTGCTAGAATTGATGTTTGAAGAGTGATTCAGGGGCCTAAAAATAGGTATCTAAAAACATTTTAAATGAGACATCAGTATGGGGCTGGTGAAAACAAAACAAGACTTACTAAGGCTTGTGCACTTCTGGAACCACTGCTGGAGGCCAGGTGGGGTGTGGGGGGTGTCTACAATGGGACTGCACACATTCAGCACCTGAATCGCTCGCTTTGTAACTTACATGGTGGAAAAAACAAAGAACTCTGCTGCCAGCCCAAACGACAGACACAGAAGTTCCCCAGTGGTATCACTAGCCAAGCAAAATGAAGCCTGACACTCAACTTATCTCTTGATCCTGTGTAGGTCAAAACACTGCTTGGTTTTAATAACGTCTTACTGTTTCCAGCCTACTACCACCTCCATCTCACATTACATGTCATCTCAGCATCTCTGCTCCAAGTGATATTCCATTCCAGAAATAAATGTAACAAATTTCACATAAAAACAGGAGTTCAAGCAAAGTAGGAGCGCTTACAGGGCAAAGGGAGGAATGCTAGAAATGGTATTCCAGAAAGTCCCTGAACAGTGCGATTTCACCACAGGGCACAGACTTTTCTAGAAGAAAAGAGACAGTTCTACAGGAACAAGTTTCTCTAAACCAGAAGTTTATATTTATCTAGGTTACAGTCTTATCTGAACTAGAATTTCACCTAAATATACAATGAAAATTATCACAAAATGCAAGAAAAAACTGATGAATATACAACGCCTGTAAAATGAAGACTACTACAAATTTTCTGGAACTGCAAGTGAAGAACACGTCTGAGACCAAAATATCAAAATATTTATGTGCATAAAGAGAGATCAGGCACAAAATTTCAGCCTTTCCATTTGAAAATTTTGCTTCTAGCTTTCATAAAATTTATTAGGAGTTTAAGATACTGGTATTTCTCTATGTCAGCTGGACACATGTCATTAACATGAGCTAAAGAAAGTAAGAAGAGAAGATAAAAATGCAGTCAAGTTGTATTTATAAGCTAGCACAGCATTTATCCCACTGTTGGGTCAGGCCTATCTATTTTATGTACTGGGTCTGGCTGGGATGTGGATAATTTTCTTCACAGCAACCTGTATGATGCTGTGTTTTAGATTTATGACTAACAGTGTTGATAGCACACTGATGTTTTAGCTATTGCTGAACAGTGCTTACAAAGTGCCAAGGCCTTCTCTGGTTTTCACTCTGCCCCCCCTAGCAAACAGGCTAGGGGCAGACAGGAGGTTGGGAGGAGACGTGGCTGGGACAGCTGAGCCAAACTGACCAAAGGGTTATTCCATGCCATATGTCATGCTCAGCAATAAACTGTCTTTATCTTGACCCAAGAGTTTTTCTTGCTTTTGCCCTTCCAATTCTCTCCCCTATTCCTGCTGTGGGGGGACATAAGCAAGCAGCTGGTGGGTGCTTTGTTGGTGGCTGGGGCCCATAACATTGTGCCAACTGAGGAAGATAAATGCATCCTGTCTCTCCCATTCAGTGACTCTGCCTGAAAAGCTGAGACTGCCTTAAGTCATCACCTAACTTTATCAGCATTTTGCACTTAGTGATCTGTAGAGCCAGTACAAAAGCAGGGAATATCTGAAATGTAAAAAGATGGGTAAATTTGCTTGTTGCCTCAGAATTGCCCCCAACTGGGAATTTATTCCTTACAAACCATGAGCTGTAACAAAGAAATTGCCATTAGTGCACAAATATTTCCTGTGCTATGCTCTTGCATGACCTTGCTTGTAGCTGCACTGACCAACTGCTTACACAATACACATAGTTCAGCTGGAGTTTACTGGAAAGCTGGCTCTGAAACACTTATTTGCAATGTGGAGAACCATGAGAACAGATCCTCTGAGTCTGTCATGCCGTCTTATGGCAGAAGAGTACAGCATCTACCTTACAGCTCTCAGGGTTATCTCTGAAGCCTCAGCTTCTTGTTTGTACATCTTTTATTCACTTGATGTTGTACCAAGGTATTAATAATTCTTACTGAAAAATAACAACCAGCAGTCCAAAATAGCTCATTCTGTTCTAAGTAACAGAAAAGCTGTCAAATCAATGTGTAGACAGTCGCTAATGTGTGTGCAGAGCAGTATAGAGCTGTATGAAATACAAGCTGCCTCAGATACTAGTTGCTTTCCAGAAGCACAACCAGCTTAGAGCTAATTAGCATGACAATGTACTGTGACACTCAAGCAGGTTTTCTAGCACATACAGGATTCTGTGGTATTTCAAGACTACTGTCAACGTTCAACTTCTACAAGGTTAGCCTGGGTATATCTGCCCTACAAAGCAAACATCACTGTAAAAATAGTACAGATACACAATTCGCATTTTATGTGCATAATGTAGAATTAGGAAGATCAACACATTAACAGTTCATAACTGCAAAATAATTTTACAAATATTTTTCCTTTGTATTTGTTCTATTTTACTTAGAATAACTCCAAGATAACTATACTTCTCATTTTCCTCAGCTTCTTCAAACTTGCACGTCCCATTCCAAGGAGGGAGTGGATTTTTATAGCTATAACATGACAGTAATTTTATTCATTAAGACTTTGCCAGCCAAGGTACTTGGGGAGTCATAGAAAAGTAATAAACACATATCTAAAAAGACACAATAGAAGTATCATTTTTAAACTAGACTAAAATACAAATTAAGCAAGCAGAAAAAGGTGTTCTAATAAACTACAGACAAGACTAGTCATAAAAAAGCTATAAACTCTTTGAAATGGAAGAGTCTGCTTTGTTCAGTAATAAAGATTAATTAAAAGAGAAGTCACAGCAGGACAGGGATTCTCCACCTTAATGCTTTATCACAGCACAAGCATAATTATCAGCCAACACTAATATCGTGAACCAGAACAGGGAGTACTCGTCGCACCATCTCTAGAAATGAACACAGTGCTGTTGAAGCAATGTTTAATGTCAAAAAGGTGAAGGTATTCTTGATCACAAATCATGATGAGGTCTTAAGCAAGGATAGCTTCAGCAAAACCCGAGAACGAGTGAGTAAGCAAAGATGGAAGCAGTGTGTTAAGTGGCTCTTCCACTCTAAACAGAGCAGACATGGTGATGGAAAGTGAAGAGCAGAAGGTGGAAGAGAAAGAAGGAGAAAAGACAGCGTAAGTCTGGGCAAAATCCAAGGACCAGCAATGGCTTGTAAAGGCAATGAGAATCAGCTTCTCCAGTCAGATCAGAGAACAGTGCAGAGACCAAGAGCTGGTAACGGAGTCAGAGGGAAAGACTACGTGGTTTCAGCTACAGCAACAGAATTCTTATATAATACATAGCAAGGAAGAACAGATTCCCTCCCCAGTCCTTTATTTTATAAACATCTAGCACAAGAGCATTCACAGTGCTGAACCAGTAATTTTCAACTAGTTTCTGGTTGATTAATAACACATTAACCTGAGGTGATTCATAAATCTGAGGTGACCTTTAAAACAGCAGTGAAAGTACTTTGGGTAACAACTATTAGAAAACGTAAAGCAGCCATGCTCTTGCTTTCTGAACAAGGTACAAGTACTGTGGATGTAAAACAAGGGCTTTCATTCAGTTTGGTCTGTACCTGCCTGGCACAGGTTTTACATTCAAATAAACTCCAAAAACTGGAGTGATACCATAGATATCAGTAACAGAAGCCAACTGATTTTGAGGAAAATCTGACAAAAACACACACATGCCTTAAATTCACCAGTCTAACTTTAATGATGATACAAGCTCCTATAACAGGGTTGAATTTTTGCCCTCACAGATGCTTATGGAAAGGGAACAAAGTATAAAGCACTCATTTTAGGGTTTGGAGCCCAGGAGGTTTAAGTCCGGGTTCAGAGACTGTGACTGCTACATAAAGCACCAAAAAGGTGTTAGGTAGATTTTATGTATGTGGCAATCAGTTATTTGGAATCTTTTTACTCCCTCCCACTCCAGCTAGTTTTAGCTGAACTCTTTGTCCCCATTCTGGCCAGACTCACCTAGCCAGATTAAGATTGAATGGAGCACAGCAATGTTCCCACAGGAGCATTCACCCACTCATTAACTACGCAGAGAAACACAATTAAAAGCTCTTGCTGCTTTCTAGATGAGTTGAATAAAAGTGGAAGATAACCTTTTTAAATTTTGCTTTACGCTTTTTTCATTCATAGCTTTTCAATACCCTTATACAACGTCAGCAATGAGCATTCCTCCTTTGTTCGCCAGCTGGGTGCATGAAGAACAGCCTACCTACGAGACTGAACTGTGAATCAGAGCACTAAAACACCATGCCTAAACAGAGCTCC
>VYZV01044506.1:40205-53557 GCA_013401275.1 Pandion haliaetus
CCGCGCCCCCCGGCCCAGCCTGGATCGGGCGCCCTGGGACGGCTCTGCGTCCGGGTCCGCACTCACCGCCTCGCCAGCGCCCGACCGGGCCGGGCCGGGCCAGGAGGAGAGCGGGGCCCAGCGCCGCCGCGCCGGGGTGCTTCACCCGCCGAGCCCCGGCCCTCCTGCTCTGCGCCGGCGAGCCCCTTCCCACAGCCGGGACGGGCTGGTGCCAGCCCCCCACCCCCCGCCGCCCCTTGCTGGCTCCCCCTGCCCTCCCCCGGGAGAGGGGCCCGGCCAGGCATGGCGGGGCCCTCCTGGCCCCGTCTTGAGCCTGACGGCCTCCGGGCCTGAAGTCTTGATGTGGCGTGCAAGGATCCGAGGCCTTTTGTCATTGCGGCACCGATCCACCCGCCTCGTCCGGGACCGGTGGCTCAGGTGGCTCAGCTAGTTCAGCCCAGGACACATTAGGAAGGGATGAATAGCCGTCTTCATGGAGACCGGCCCCATCTTGGCGTGATGTTTGCGATACAGCAGTGAGATACAGCAGTGAGACAGAAGGCGCTTTTCCGTTGCTCTCTGGCAGTCAGCGACAAACCGCTGCTCTCGCTGGTGTGTTTTCTGGGAGGCTGTCGCAGGTGATTGCATCACGTAAACTGTATTTGCTTCCTGATGGAGTATAGTGCTGAGAATGAGCTCGTATTCCCCGTAAAAGTGCTGCAACTTTATAAACTGAATATAAGGGACACTTACAAGCTCCTGCCCAGTGGTTGGAATCTTGCAGCAAAGTTATTTTTTGCAGCCGTTTAGATGGGCTATGTTCAGTTACTTCTGATGAAACGTTCTGCAGTTTTCACAGACCTAGAATTGTTGTATTAATTTGTGCTTTAATGTGAGAATTTTGTAGACATCGATGTGTCAATTAAACTGTCCTGTATGACCAGAAAATGCTTATATCTTACAAAGTAAGCAACTGATGAATATTGTCCGCATGCTTTTGCCTTAGGACTTCTCCACGACTGCTTTGTGTAGCAACACAACAGAAAAATACTGGCCAGAACTTGGAAGAGGACCAGACTCAGAGCCAAAATGAGCAGAAGGTTGAACCCAGCTCTGCTGAAAAAATTTTAACTGAAGAAAAGGCCAAACTGGAAGAACAATTAAAAGAAGTCACTGTAAGTGTCTTTTGGTCATCAGGTTGCATACCTTACAAACTGCATGCCTAAGAGCATTCATTACGGGTTCTTGGTGCACAACCTGGATACAGTTGTGTGACTACTGTTTAGTTGTTGAATAAAAACCTGCAATTCAATAATTTTTTTAAACTTAAGAGTAGATGTACTACAAGACCTGAGATGCATCCCTGGTCCAAAGTTAAGATTTTGGATAGTTTCTTTCTGATTGTGTATGGAATTGAACCTTCTCCAGCCCGAACATTTGTTACTGAGTTTTGCTGGCTTCAATTCTCGTAAGTTTTGCTCAGTGGAGAAATAATTTTTGGAAGCCCATGGAAGGGTTTGAGTGTGTCTTTGATGTGTGTATTTGTGTGTGCTAAGAGTAGGTACGCTTTCTGAAAACAGCTGCTGACTTTTCAAAGGTTGGGGTTAACGATGCTTAGCTTTTATATAATAGCGTACTTATTACATACTTAGGAACTTTCCAACCTCTGTTGGAGAGCCCTTCAAAACTTCTATAGAAGCAGCACCTATGGATCATAAGTGGGTGGAGTTTCCTTTCTGTTGCCCTTCGCAAAGCACTGAAGGACAAAGCTGAGATGTCATTTAACATGTCTGTTGACAGCATTTGCTATTGGCTACCTAATGTGGCTCTTCAGTCAACTCATTGACTGTTTCCATTCTGTTTTGAGATTCTTCACTAACATGTGAAGGTCAAGCATATTCAGAGTGGAAGGCCAACATGGAGTTCTGGGTTAGCGCTGGGTGAAGCACTCAACCTCAAATGCCGAAGTTTATTGAATTTCATTCTTAGTACGTCTGCTGCTAGATTGCCATATCGCTAGGAATAGACCAAAACTTAACCTGAACAACAGAGGAGTTAGACTTCATAGTTCATAAAGTTTGAAAAAACTGGAGGACCCTCTGTGGTATGTATGGAGAGGGAAGAGATGGTTTGAAAGTCATGGCCAGGTTGAGTCTTGTTTGCCATAGTGTCAAAATACCTTACGACTAATGAAGACTTTCTGTGAACACACATCAGAAAAAGCAGAAATCTTTGATATTATGAAAACTTGATATATACATAGAGTTAAAAATTTCTTCCAGCTAATCTGTTGACAAATACTGAGAGTCTGGAAACCCATCTTACTTCTTTTCCCTCACCTCTGGCTGCAGTAAAGTGAGGCAAACATCTGCCTTGGTAGGAAGGATGCTGTGATAATTTGCATGTTGTCTTCAGATTACTCTTCAGATGGTGGGTTTAGGCAATGTAACTGTTTAAAACACTGTTTTATACTGAATATGCTGGTTTGAATTACTGTCAACTACCCAACCACCAGGAATGAAATCTCTTCTGTTACTGTTTTTTTTTCTTTAGGACAAATACAAGCGTGCCTTGGCAGATGCAGAAAACGTGAGGCAAAGAAGCCAGAAACTGGTAGAAGAGGCAAAGTTATATGGTCAGTGGAGGCTCCTCTTGGATGTACTCATAAAACCCGGGAAATGCAAAGCCTGGAAAATTGAGCTGACGGGCTCACAGTTTTGACAAGTTGTCCTTCCCAGTGTTTCTGACTACTTGGTTAAAAAATGTATTTGAGACAGAGAGGTTTGAACAGTTCCTCACTTTGAAGCATGCTAGAAACACATCTTTCTTCAGGAGCCAGGCTACTGACATCTGATACAGCTTTTTGACAGTTCAAATACAAATCTATGTAACAGAAATTATATGCAAATACTGCAGCAGAAGAGTGCTCTATCATCTTAGTGTTTGACTGTCACTCTGGCTTGAAAAATGAGTTGGCCTTTTTTGCCACACACTATACACAGCTGTATAGTTTTAATTCTGAATATAGAAGTTTTAATTTCTGAATACCGGGTCTTCAGTTAATGTGTACTGTAAGAAATGGCATTTCTCAGTTAGATACTATTCTTCTACCTTTTCAGGAATGTTTGAATGCTTCATCCTGAAGTTGATTTTCAATAAGCATTGTTTCACTAATACGCTACTTAGTGCAGAAGGACTTTGAGTCATGTCTGAGCTCAGAGATGCTACAATAGAAATAAATATTCAAATAAAATTTCTCCTGAAAACTAAATTATAGATCATCTGCGTGATTGTAAGTTTTATCATTTGTATATGACTGCTTTTTCTGTTGAAAGAAGAGAAACTCATTAATGAGACGCATAAATTCACAGAGATGCAGTCACAGATATTTGCAAAGATAAGTTACACCAAAAAAAACCCCAAACCACCTTCTGAAGAGTTTGGTTATTTGGGTTGATCCAGATCACTAGACAACTGGTTAATCTATGTTTGGGACACTTCAGCCCTAACCGCAGTTTTAATTTAATTTAAAATCTTTATTCATTTGTTCATATTTTTGGAACTACTTGGACACTGTTAGTTACTCTTCTATAAAGAGCTCAAGTCTCTACAGAGGTATGCAGTTGTTAAAGTGACCCTTTCCTGAGAACTAGCTGATGCTTATAGATCTTGCAAGGTGCTTCCATAGGTGTGAGGACTTGTCCTCTGGTAATGCTCATATTGCTTCTTGGTAAGGAAAAAAACATCTAAAATGTGAGCTAGAATTAAAAAGGCTGTCTGTGGCAAAAAAAAAACCCAAACCAAAAAACAGCAAGGCTACCAAAATGCAGTGCAGTTTGTCATTGGTTTACCTTTACATAGAAATGTGTTACTCTACTGAATCGTTTTGATTTTTCATGATTTCTAGAGACAGTTTGCCTTAAGTGAGATTAGTCCAGATTCTTTTAGTGTGAGCCAGAGAACACCTTCAGGACATGGACTATCATTAGCTTAGGAATTGCTCAGTCTTTACAAGGCACAGCTGCTGACTCTGTAAAAGTGGTGTGTAGTGGGAGGGAGAGGTGTGAGTTCTTTTCATTCAAGGAAGAATCCTTGTTCATCTCTTGGACTCCTCATCAGTCTGACTACATGCTTTTTCTTCTGTAAATATTTTTAGCACATCAGATTAAAGGGTAGGAATAGGGCAACATTAGGTGAATCCCAGGATGAGAGAGACATGAGGAAATTACATTAAGCCATCTGAAAGTTCTGGTAACTTCAGTTTGAGTTTTAACTGTTAATGTCAGGTCATCAGCATAGCTTTAGTTCTTTTTTAGCTCTTCCATGGAACTAGAGGAGGTTATCTGGATTTCAAGGTCTCTGTAATAGTTCTGGATCATCAAGTAAGACTGGAGAGGACATTTTACCCCAAGTGTTTACAGTATCTCATATGTTGTTAAAAATCTGAAAGAGTACAGATTATTGCTGTAGATTTTGGGGTTGTGTTTTGTTTTGTTTGTTTTTTAACGCTTGCTTCCCTCAGTGGACTAATCCCATTCCCTTCTCTTTTATTTCTTTTAGGGATTCAGAGCTTCTGTAAGGACTTACTAGAAGTTGCAGACATTTTGGAGAAAGCAACAGAAAGTGTTCCAAAAGAAGAAATTAAGGATGAAAATCCTCACTTGAAGAGCTTATATGAAGGTCTTGTTATGACAGAACTACAGATTCAAAAGGTGTTTAAAAAACATGGCCTGCTCAGACTGAATCCTGTCGGAGCCAAGTTCGATCCCTATGAACACGAAGCGTTGTTCCATGCTCCCATGGAAGGGAAGGAGCCTGGCACTATCGCCTTGGTATCCAAGATTGGCTATAAGCTGCATGGGCGTACACTGCGACCTGCCTTGGTGGGTGTTGTGAAAGACGCTTAGCTGCTTAATCTGAGAATTTAAAATGCCATACAACTATTAAACAGCTCGATGGTTTTTCTCTTACCCCATGCTTTCCTCATTCCTCTGCCCCCTGAGAGGTTTAAATTAATTGGTTGAATTCTCAGTGAAAATGAAGCAACTGATGAAATTCTCCTGCTTAGTGGCCTTCAACATCACTGTTCCGTAAGCTCTCTTCTGAAGTGTGAAATACAAGAGCCATTAAGGCCTCTAATGCTTTAGGTTAGATAGCAGTTTCTACAACTGTTGCTATCAAAGGTGCATTAAATTGAAAGGAACAAAATGCTCACAAGAATTTTACGATCTCACGTTTATCACTATGTGTAGATTGAAAATCCAAATAGTGGTTCAAACACTTCCTTTTGTTTTGTGGAATCTAACATTGCAGAAGTGGGTGAAGTAGCACAGTAACCCGTTTTCTGCAAGCATCCATCAGTTTTTACACATTGATGTGATAAATGGCCTTTTCTGTCTATTTAGGAATAATATCTCTCTCAACAACTGAAATTGAAACCTTTGTGAATTCTGATCTGTAAATAAAAGGCAATGGAGAGTAGACACCTTTTGTAATTGTTCAACCCTTTTTGTTCTGTAGTAATGTTGACTCAAGAAAACCATCTAATACTTGTATGGCATTGAAGAACCAATGGAATTTATCCTATCTCTGGATTTTTTTAATTTAATATTGTATAAATTGGTTTAAACAATTTTGATAGTCTTGTAACTTCCAAGCTTTACTATCAGTTTGTTATGCAAACTGTAGTTACAACCCTGTTGAAAGCCTGAATACCCAAAGAAGTGAGTAGATGAGAGTTTGGCATATACTGTCTTTTAGAATTACATAAATAATTGCATGTAAGTGGCTCAAACAAAAATGTGAACTTAGTTTCATCCTCATTTCTTCCATTTACTCAGCTCGGATTGTAAATTGCAACAGAACTTTTCCCACAGGCGGCTCTTGCCATGCCTAACTCCACCTGCTGCTCCCAGTCCTGCAGAGTCAGGCTAAAACATAAGATTAACTGAACGCTTTGTCCTACATTTGTCTGGTCACCTGGATAGGAGTGGATGAAACTTGTCAAATTACACAACTGACAAAGCATCTGTCCTCTTGTATCCTCAAAGCCCATACATTTAACACACAGGACAGAAACTTCAAACTTATGCATGTTATTAGGACTTGGTAAACAGTAAGTACTTCTGAATTTCTTACCCTTGTTTCTGGTTGTCTTGGTATTAAGGAGCTTCCTACCTTAAGCTCAAGTATTGATTTTTTTTTTTTTTGTTCAGATGCAGAGTTGCCAACAGCTTACTGAACACTAGACCTACTACTCATGATGAGAAGTGATTATTTTTTTCCCAGTGCTAGTTTGCCTCATGGGAATCAGACAGTTAACTAGGAACAACCTAAATGCATACTACTGTTTGGGGGTTAGTCATGGTTAAGGATTCATTCATTCTTTCTTAACGCCAAGAAAGAAAATCAATACTTTGACTGGGCAGGGGAGGCAGAATAGTGTTTGGTGTGTGTGAGAAGACAATTGCAGTGTTAATTTTTTTAAACTAATCAAGTACAGGGATCAAAATGCAAAGATTGAGTGTAAAACTACAGAAACAAAGGGGGATTCCATATACTTAAGTTGACTTTGGAAGTAACTTCCTTCCATCTGGGTTAGAGCATGCTGTAACTGTGTGAAGTTGGATTGAGTTACACTTCTATTGATTGGAACCCATCTTCAACTGATATGCCATAAAGGGACCAGGGTCGAGTTATATACCTTTTAAGAACTGTCATGTGTTGTTCTGCCCGCGCCCAACCCCTCCGGATCTAAGCTAAATCTAATAGTAACTTCATTAGTCTAGAAGTTTTTCCAGTAGGGCAACTAAAACAAAGGGACAGCTTCTTCTCTAGCAGATGAAGATTTTGTTCATGAGCTTCCCGGTGCCTGACAAACTGTCTTTTTTGGACTGCATTACTTCATTCAGGGTGTTCTTAAAACACAAGTTACTGTTAAATGTTCAGCACAAGACTCAAACTAGTATCTTTAAAGCTGATAACAGGGTCATTTAAGGGGTTCCTTTTCCTTGGCCTGCCCTTTCAGAGAGGCTTTCAGCATGGAGAGCTTCAGTCTTACAGAGAGCTCAAACCAGCTGTGCACTCTGCCACACAACAGAAGAGGCACTGAAGAAATCAAGAGAGGGAGGCAGTGCTGAAATTTAAGCGTAAGAGCAGCCAACAAAGCTACCACCAGTACCTCTGATTTAGCTATTTCATAAAGACCACTTCTCCACCCATCATGTAGCTAAAATGCGTCTCCATTTGTTATTTCAAAGCCTTCAGCCATTTTCCTCATTACACAAGCTACGTTACCATTAAATCAATAATGAAAAGAAACTTTAATACAAGTTTATTTACCAATATACAATGCAAAAAACCTAGTAAAATGCTGAGTGTGCACAACATCAGTTAGGCTTTACATGATTTCAGCACAGGCATTTGTGTGTCTGGCACAGCTACACCAGTACACAATTCAAATGAGTGCAACATTCCCTTTAAGGAAGAAGCTGATGAGCTGAACATGCTCACCAGGTACCTTCCTTCACAGTATTTAATGTGTCATCACTTAAGAGCAACTGGGGCACATGCAAAAACATTTTGCAAGAAGAGATAGTAAACTGAAAGGCTAGTGAAGTCCGTTACAGTTACGAAGAAATTTGATGCAGCCGCCGCACAACAGAATAATGGCAGAGTGCTTAGTTTGTGTGATTTACAAGGCAGTTCATGGTCAAAGACTCGTGCAAACCTACTAACGCTGTTCTTAATGCTTGCTGGGACTGCAACAGAACACAGGGCAGGAGGGTCTGCATCCAGAATACTCTGTGACAAGCCCTTCTGCACTGGGTAGTACACACAGAATGGAGATTAATGCTCCCTTGTTACCTAGTGAGCAAATATTACTGTAAAACATCACTGGGACTGGACTGATTGAAGTAAACATACAGCATTAAAAGAGACTTATTGTTGCCTCTATCAGTAGCAGAAGATCAGTATTTTGAACAGCTTATGGAGTGTCACTTTTTCATAGGCTTACATCAATGCTGTTAGGACAGATACTATAATTAGTAATATCTTTTAATTAGAAAAGTCAAGAGCATTAAGCATATAAAACACATTTTCATTAGCAACATGAAGGCTAGGTTATTTATACAGTACAGGAATCATTTCCAGATCAACACAAGATACAAGTTGAAGAGCTCTTTCCTATGTTTTTTCTCAGCCCCTTCACCACAGAAGAGAAGCAGCATAGCTCTAGTAAGTTGCTGGATTAACATAACTGCATCTCAACTTAAAAACAAACAAACAAACAAACAAAAAACAGCAGCTCATAACAAAGGAATGCTTAGACTAAATCAGTTCCATGTGAAAATATGGAACAGCAGCATCCTCTAGTGCAAGTCACCTTTAAAATTAAAAGCATAGCTGACAATGAGACATTGCTTCTAGGGAAGCCCTTTCCAAGGGACTAGTATTTGCTAAAGCAAACATTTACCACCTTGAATTTGCTTGCAAGTATAAAATAAATATTGATATCCATATTTCATACATTAAAAATACTTTATTTTACATTCATTTTGATGTTCAATAAGTTACGTCTAGCACCAAAGAAACATTTTGGCAGGGCTGAGGAATTAAGAAACTACAAAGTGTAAATGCAGAATTCATTTTAACATGTAAATGACTCATTGGTGCCTAGATTTTTTTTTTTTTTAAAGTTGTTGTTCAGATGGGCTTTCGACTATTGCTTCAGTTAGACTTAGCTGTGCCAAAACAGTGTAGAAATAAAAATCACAGATTTGGGGGGGGGGGGAACCAACAAACAACAAAACAACCAATTCTTTTAAACTCCCAGCTACATGCAGAGTTGAGGCTCCAGAACACTATCATTAATGGTACGGTATGGCGGTTAGGTAACAAGTTACAGGAAGAACCAAATTGCATAACTAGAATACTAGAAAGAAAGGCTAAGCTTCCTTTCTAGAGGCGTAGGACAGAGAAAATAGCTAAGGGTTTATACCTAATGAACTTGTGTGCTGTTTGTACATGCATATAGGGTGGAAGTGGTTCTTAAAGCTACTCAGCACCTTGCCGTTAGTTCCACTGCTGCCAAGGGGAGAAAGTTTTTGTCTCAAATATTCCACAACAAGCCACTTACAGGTAAGCCAAACAAAGTACTACAACTGAGAGGACATAGCCCTTACCTTTTTTGAAAGGACGTAACATCACAAGCTCAAAAGAAAAAGGCACTACAGTTTTGGTTTTTTCTTCCTTAGAAATGCTGGCTTTGTAATTGTACCCCTCTTATTCTAAACTCACTGGTAACACTATTTTGGTAATGCTAGATACGTTAACTAAAACCCAGTTCTGATCACTATACCTCTGCCAAGTTGCAGAATTAACACTGTTTCAAGATTTTGTAGTATCCTCACTGACTACAGCCCAAAGCATCAACCCAGGATGACATTTCCAGAGCTTGCACTTGTTCTGAAGCCAGTCAAGTTCCATGTTTTGGCACACCTGCACTCCAGAAGACCTGCCCAACTGGCCTCCCGTCACAGCTTCCGGCCCCGCAGACGACCAGTAGAGAGGCTTAGGCACAAGTAACACTGTGCCATCTTCCTTGTGGCAACCGCCACCGTTTTTTATTCATTCGTTTAAATACCAGCACAGGAACTTAAGGATGAAATGAGCATAAAAATCCTTTTCTAGTCCTTCAACATCTTTCCCTTAATCGGTAGATCTTACTAAAACAGTACTGTGGATCTGGCACTTCTGTTACACACTGTGTTACATCACCAGCTGGTGCTTGTCGCAAGCATCCAGCTCGGACTGTAGTCATTAGAGTTGTGATGAGTTACCTCTCAAGGGGCACCGTCCTCACTGCAGTGGGCTACATTCACAGTTCTATGTCAGTAATTTCAACTTCAACATGTTTAGTCCGGCACGTTTCAAGGTATGTGCAATTAGAACCCTGTAATGGCTTGATTTACAGCCCCCTACTTTAGAAGCACATTAGCTGTGCATGTTGACCTGATCTGCATCACTTCTCATTTTTGTTTTGGAAAACCAATCTCAGTGATCACTCTCTATTTGAGAATCTCGCTCCCTTTCCCTGTCCCTCCCAATCACACTCAGGAGGAGGCAGCTACACCTCCTCAGCCCGTACAAGCTCAGAAGTTACAGATGCCAAAGAAGGAGGAGTAAGCTCCTCCAACAAGAGGAAGCAGCTATTTTGCTGCCTGGGCTCCCAACCACTGCAGGACAACTCACTGCCTATTTTCCCAAATCCCACTTCTGGCCCCAGTCAGCCACTTCACAGTAGTGCTGACCCCTCCTCCGGACAGAGCACCACAGCTGCCCTGTACTCCTGCAACTTTGCTAATAGTTAACATCAAAGCTTCAGTGGGGTCTGTTTCAGCAAAAACTCAAGTCAAAACTACATCCAGATCAGCTGGATGTGAAGGTAGCTCTTCAAGAACCCTTTCCACAGCACAGGTACCTGAAGGCATCTCACCTACCGCATTTCCCTCCTTCCAACCCTGCCATGGCTCATCCATCCCTGCTGTATTCTCAACAGAAACTCTCACCCTGCTGTCCCAGCGCCTTGGCTGTAATTACTAGGGCGAATGTTCTGAAAGCTTAGCAGTGGTCACAAAAATCCCTGCTCACCGCGCTCCTGAGCTCAGGACTTTTGTAAGCTTCACTTTGCTGCCAGCATTACGCCAAAAAACAAAACAAAGGAAGACGAAAGTTTCCAGCAGAAGAAACTATCTCCCTCCTTCAAGGAAAAGCAAGGATTACACTGATACTCATTTGTCCAGTAGTAAGGAGTAAAGTAACTACTCTGGGACTACTGGACTTGAGGAAGTTCACATGAAAGAAATCTGTGCTAATAATGTACCAAAAGCAGTGACATCCAACATAAAAGTTTCACAATTAAGTATTTTCCACGATCCAAAGCAAAAGTCTATTTGAACCATGGATCATGAATACTGTGGGGGTTTATGTATTTGCTTTTTTTGTTTGTTTTTAAGTGACATAATTTCTGTATCTCTGGGGAGGGAAGGAAAAAATAACAGAGTCCTTGAGGCTACAACAGGCCTCTGCTGTGTTTTTTCCGATCAGCTGAGTTTCATGAAGCATCCCTGGATATCCAACCACTTTCTGTTAGAAAGTTTAAAATCCTTTTCTTCAGTACCTTATCTAAGTAACTGGGAAGGCGACTCTTTGAGGGAATTCCTTGTCTTTTTTGGAGATGGTCTTTAATGATTATAGTTTTTACAGTCACGTAACGTGCAGGACTCAAGTTTAGAGAGCTGCAGAGCACCTTTTCCCTGTCCGATAAGAGTTCAAAGCCAGGCAGGTTTTCAATGGCAGCAAATTCACCTTCTTTACCGTCTTCCTTCCCTCTCTTGGAAGTAGCTATGTTTTTGTTCTCCTTCCTCTTTTCCCGTTTATGCCTGGCCGCCTCGTATTCTGCCGACTCTTCCATTTTGGTGATTCCATTTCGACGATACCGCTGCAGCTCCCGAATCTTTGCTCGAAGTATCCTCTCCTTGTGCATGTTCTCAAAGAAGTCTTCAAATTCCTTACAAGACATGAACTGGTACAGAGGCCTCAGTTTCAGCCTCAACTCCTTCTCTTCTTTTGTGATCTTTCGTTTGGGAGCCTTCTCCTTATCCTTTTTATCCTTCCCCAGAAAGGCCGGTACCAAGTTATAGTCTCGTGCAATGTTCTTCCGCCGTTGCCTCTCCTTGAGTTTCCTTACGTACATGTCTACGTGAGCTCTTTTTAACTCTATTTCCACGTCATCGTCATCATAGTTCACCGAAAGGCCACTGATCAGAGTCTCTGCATCTTGATCATATTCGATCTCGTAGTCATCCCGAAGCGGCATGTATCCCAACTGCTGCTGTTCGGCCACCGATATATCCAACGGTGGGAGCGGCGTGGTCAAGCTAGGAGAAAGCGGGCCACCACTGGGACACGTGTGATCCGTTACTCTGTTCGGAATAGTGTCAGGGATGCAGGCTTTTCCCAGGTTGCCATGGATATACATGCTCACATAGTGTTCCATCACCTCCTGAGGCGTCCGGGATGCTCCCACGTGAGCAGCCATGTCCTCCTAAATGGAAAACAAGGAGGAACGATAGAATGATTCTCATTATGTCTCCAACATAATGTGCACTCAGGTAAGGGCATGGCTTTTTCTTCCCTGCTCCTCAAAGGCCAACTCACGGTACCTAAACTTTTCTAGCAGGTCAGCGTTTTCGGGTCCTGATAAGTACTTGCAAGTGCACAGGGGCACGCAAGCCATGAAAACAGCACCAGGAACATCACTAAGGCAAGCTGCGTCAGATCCTCTGGGGACAGGAACACCATCGAGACACTGGATCCACATGGTGATTCCTGAGCATCCATCGCTCTCTCAGGAAGTCAGCTTACCGCCACCAGGAAGCTTTCTACCTCCCAAGCCAGCACTGAGATCACTACATTGTTTGGATTTGGCTCATTTACACTGCATTGCTGAAGTACTTTTAGAGCAATACCGAAATAAAGACAAGACAGTATTTACTCATTTCTAGTTATTTAAGAAATGAAACAAGCTACAGTCATCATAAGCTTTAAGAATGTGAAAAAATCTTTACGTTTAATGAAGCACAAAATAATCGAGTAACAGGTAATGAATCAAATGGCGATGCTTTTTACTTCTATTTTTGAAAAACGAGCCTGGCCGTGTAACGCAGAAGGCAAGCGGCAAGTTTACAGCTGTGACACACCGAAGGGAAAGACCGAACACCACGAGGAAGAGGGGAGAAGATCCCCAACACAAACGGCCCGGAGGTATATGCTGGAACTTAAGGTCGGAGAAGGCCGAAGCGCTCCGCTGACCAGCGGCACCTCGCCGGCAGGGAGCCCCCCCCGAAGGCCGAGAGAGAGGCCGAGAGAGAAGCCGCCAGCCCGGCACGGAGCCGCCCGCACCTGCCAGCCGGAGGGGCGGCTGTCTCCGCAGCGCGCTGGGGGGGGGCACCGGGGCCTCCTGTGAGGAGGAGGAGAGGAGGAACGGGGGGGGCCCGGGGCCGGGCCCGGCCGCCGCCGCCGGAGGGACGCCGCTCCCTCGCTGCCCGGAGGGACGCGGAACCCGCCGCCGACAGCCCGCCCCACGGCCCTTACCCAGTTGCCGAAGCCGAACTGCTCGATGGCGTCCAGCAGCAGCTGCTCCTCCCGGCTGCTCCAGCCGCCCTCGGCCTCGNGGTGCGGGCCGATCTCGGCGCCCGCCGAGAAGCAGTCGGGGCAGAGCTCGATGTCGGCGCACTCGGTGCAGCGGAAGCGGAGGGAGCTCACCTCGGCCAGGCAGTACACGCAGTACTTCTTTCCCAGTTCCGCCA
>VYZV01044508.1:15040-28701 GCA_013401275.1 Pandion haliaetus
GGGGGGAGGTGTTCTGAGGTTTGGTTTTCCTTCCTAATACCCTTGTGTTTTGTTTCTGTTTTGATTTGTAGTAAATGAAATGGATTTTGTTTCTTGCCCAAGTTGAGCCTGTCTTTTGCCCGTGCCCATAAGTGGGGAGTGATCCCTCCCAGTCCTTGTCTCGACCCACAAGCCTGCCTTTGGATTTTCTCCTCATCCCCCCGTGGGCAGGTGCGGGGGTGGGGGGTGAGCAAGCGGCTGCGTGGGGCTTTGTTACCGGCTGGGCTGAAACCACGACAATTTTATTTCGCATTATCTTACTCTGACTTGATTGGCAATAAATTAAGTTAATTTTCCTTAAGTTGAGTCTGTTTTGCCTGTGAGGGTAGTTGGTGAGTGACCTCTCCCTCTCCTTATCTCGGCCTGGGAGCCTTTTGTTATATTTTATCTCCCCTGCCCAGCTGAGGCCTCCAGCCAGGGTCAACCCACCACAGTCCTTTTTGGCACCCAACATGACACCCAGCATCAAAGCTAGATATACATATTCATATGGATAACTGAATCTTAGCGGTACCTTTGAAACTGGACCACAAAAATAGGGCTTAGAGGTGTATTGTTAGATCTGCCATCTAACAGATTTTTAAGTGTGAATGTGACAATTGCACATACTAACATAATTAGATATCAAATGTGAAATTTCTCCCTCTTCCATCACGTAGAGAAAGATTGTTTCAGGGCACAAGAGAACAACTTGGAAAAAATATTACATCATTCTTTAAAAATAATTCAAATAGCTAATGGAAAACTGCAGTAAATGATACTTTAAAATTATGGTTAAAGCATTCTTAAAGCAAAATTTTCTAGAGGAACTTAAGTTTTGAAAAAAAATAAAGCTGCTACATGTCGACTTTATTTGTCTGCCATACCAGAAAATCTGTGCATAGCATAATTTACAGAGATAGGTAGAAGCCTGAACATTTATTTTTGTTGCAGAGAACATCTTTTTCCCACAGAAAATAGTATTTGCCTCTGCTATTTGAAAACTCAGCAGCGCTGCCCCTTCCTGAAATGGAAAAGTAATGATGGCTGGCTGCAGTCATTACTGTACATTAACAGGAGGTTATGACACAGGCATTTCTCAAATACAATAACTGTATAAAGAGGAGACATGTTTTCAGTTTCAAATCCCTTTCTCAAGGTGCTGATCCTGTAAAAAACAGAACTCAGAATAGGAGAAAAACAGACTTAGATATTTGGATTTAGAGGCAACAACTGACATTCTGTTGCCTAGAATTCAGTAAATCATTCTAGCTAGCTCTGAGCTTGAAAGGGGTTTGCAAAATTTGGTGTGAGAATAATTCCCAATAGAGGGTGGATTTGTTTTGTTTTTCCCAGGCAGAATAATTCTTATGAATCTATGGGCAATTACATTTTAAAAAAAAAACCCAAACCCTTTTATTCAATTGAACCAGTTTTCCCTGAATAAATATTGTTGTAAACTTGTACCCAATGTTTGTAGGCTTTCAGACAAGGCCTTCTGAAAATGATTATTGACTTTGTGTATGTGACTTAAATAAAGATATGATCGTTTCTCATCATCTGAGTTCTTACACCTATTGCAAAAGCTTAAATGGGATATGAGAGGTGTTTAGGTCTTGAGCTGGGTCTTCCATGTAGAAGTAAATTTTATTTGCAGCTTAAAACCAAGAACTTTCTCCACTCCAGTTTGCTTATATTGATGGATAATCTTAATGCTTTTTATGACCCCTGAAAACACAATGCTTTCCCATCCTCAGCTAGATACATTCATGAGTAATGGCACAAAGGAGGTCATGCTCTAGATCTTCACTCTATGTCAGGCTTGTACAGTTACAAAAATATTTGAAATATGTGAGGAAAGTACTAATGGGGCACTGACAAAACTAGTGGGTTTTTTTTTTCTTAAGTCGAGAAATAGGACAATAAGTGTCTAAAAGAATAGGAAGGAATCTACTCATGTATATGAAAACAGACATCATGTGTAAAAAAAAATGGAAAAAAAGAGGTTAATTCAGCTACAGTGTGTATGTGTGAGAGAGAGAAAGAAAGACTACTGAGCCGTAATAAAATATTTTAATCTTTATTTAACAATAAGACCTGTTATCACAAACAGTTGGGAAAAAGTGTTTTGTCAGCAATGTACAGATAATTGTAAAGAGAGCTGCTTTTAGCCATTAATCTGCATAGATCATTGAAATTGCAGGTATGTATTGTGTCTTCTAACTGGAAGTCATGTTGGTCTTTTTGTGGATAGGAGTACCTTCATTTATTGTAGCATTTTGTTTAAAATACCTAAATATCATTAAATTCATATTTCAAAATAAAATCATGTCAACATGAACACCAAGTTTTATTTTAAAAATATTAAAACAGGATATTACAACAAACAGCTTGGTAATTTCAAGTACAGTCACTCAAAAAAACCATATCCAAATTTGTATTTTTCTACCATAAATTTTAATTATGGTGCAGCAAAATGATACTTCAAAAAAGGTTTCAGCTACTTCTTTCTGGTCAATTCTAATCAATACAAAAATTCTTGCTGTAATTGCTGAGATGCAAGAAGAACTTTGGAAGTTAAGTGTGTTCTTATTTGCTTATTTAATGGTAGCAGCACAGCTACGGTGCTAGGGTTTCAGTGCTGCTTGTTATGTGAGCTAACCTCAGCTCTTGGATGCTTATGCAGAAGCTAAGGATTGTGCCACAATGCTTCTCTATGATTAGTACCACAGTTGTAAGAGGATGGCAACTTGTCTTCATTATGGCTAGAAACTGCAGGGATTTGCTTTGGATTGTACAAAAATGGAAAGATGATAACCTCTCATGCTGTGCAAGAAGCAATCAGGTAAAGTTAAAGGGCTGGATAAAATTCCATCTTGATTCAGACTGACTCATGATTGCATTTAAAAATATTTAAGTTACAAAAATCCACAAAAATTGTCATTTCACTTTCAGAGAAAAATCAGTAGTAGAAAAGTTATCTCAGAAAAAAGAGAGGTAGTCTAAAATAGATTTATCTGTGTCTCTGTTGTCAGTTTTCAAATGAAAAAGCATCAGAATAATAAAGGTACAAAGGGAGGGAGTTGCTGTTCATTTCAGTAAAGGTTTCCTTAGGTTAAAGGAACCTCATGGTGACCTCTCACAAGGAAGGTAGTCATGGAAAATATTCTGTTCTCATCCCTATCATAAACGCTACAGGGCTAATCAACATTGTTTCAAAAATTGTAAACAATTTCCTGGACTCTCATAAAAATATAAAGCCACTGTTTAATGGGCCGGCTGTAGAACAAACAGAAGCAACAGAGCTCTGAACTCTCTGTAAAAGTTGCTTCCCATGACTCCATTCCTTCTGGGAGGGCTGGTAGCTGCTCCCAGTACAGATATGACCTTTGCCATGGTGTATATTTTATAAAATAGGCAGCAGATAGCCTCTTCACTTGTTCCAGTCAGACAGTTCCCATCCATTTTAACAGCTCAGTGACTGATCTTTTCAGAGGAAAACTGTTTTAAGGTGAGGTCAAATGCAAGAAAACTTGCCAAAACTTTTCATATAGTGATAATAACAAATACGAAAAAAATGAAAAAATGATAAAACTGAATACACTTTGCTGAGTAAACACGTCACTGAATTAGAATCACTTAGAATTCCTTTTTTTGGAGCCCCTTTTACTCACAGAATTTTACATTTCTCCTCAAATTGTATCCTCCACCCTTTAGTGGAATGCTGATGTTCTGAGTCACATGTATTTAACTTTTCTTCAGATCCACCTCTTCTGCATTTTTTTTTCCTTGCTTCTTGGAATCGGGCGTGATATATTTCTGAAAATAATTAAAAAAAATCCTTAAAATTAAAAACTTGTTGGTACTTGAGTGTTATGGATGCTATCCATTATTTTCTCCCTAATCTTAGTATGTGGAAGCTTTGTTCACAAATACTAAATTTATTGCTGTTGCCAACATCCATATGTGACAATGAGGTATGGCTGATAGTATAAGATATCTCTGTATAAAATCATAACCCACAAATGCTCCAGCATGATATACAGATGTTTTTATTCTATAAAATCCCAGTAGAGGGCCACAGACCGTCTAAAGGCATACCACTTAATCCTGTTAACTACACTGAGTAAGGCACGGCGTTGCCTATTCAGCAGTCTTGGGTGAGTGTCAGAACAGGTATTTGCCGCATCACTTTATTCTAAGTGGCTACATCTGAGTGAAAAATCCTTATTGCCTTAACACCAGAAAGGGAAAAATAAAGCAGTCCAAGAAGGCCAGAACACTTAATCTCTTAACCATATGCAAAAGTAAGACTTTGCTGAAGGGAAGCAATGCGACCTGGTTTCCAAGCCATAGAAAGCCACCTGACAACTTTAACTGTACTGCCTGAGGTGAAGATCAAAAAAGAGTAAGTGTTAAAGCCAGTGTTTTCAGCAGTATTTCTTGAATAAATTTTTATAATATCTTTCTTTTTTCATTCTTTCTTTCTTTTTTTTTTTTCCCCCCAGAAAGGAAAAAACTACCTCAGTTTAATCATACAGTATTATCTGGAGACCATAATGTGTTTTCCTGCTGTTAAAATATTCAAGTACTTTTCAAATTCTGTAGAGAAGTTCTACACTGTTTTTTGAAGTTGCAACTGTGAAATAATAAACAGATATTTTGTGTGTTGAATCTCTTTAAGTAAATTGTTTTTAATGTCAAACCATGTTGTTTTACATTTGCATGCCCACATTTTTCACCCATACAGCCAAATTAAAATGTGAATTCAAAGCCTGAGACTTAAACAAACAGACTTGATAAAGAAATCCAATTTCAAGGTAATATGTTCATTAATTGAGAATAGTAAATGTCATAAATTAACCATTTCTTCAAGGTTAATTAGAACAGGTCAATTGGTTGTAAGGCTATTTACTCTGACAGGAGGGTCTCTACTATGATTCACTTCAAAAATCCAACAACCAGCTTGACTTTCACCAGTAGAAAATGCCCTTTCTGTCTTTGATTCTGCTTTACCTATTTGTAAACAACAACTTTTCTAATTTTACTTAATGCCCCATCTTCAATCCCAACAGATTCTTTATTGTGATTAATTTCAACCCTCAGACAGTTTACTTCTTCCTCTGCTTCTGTCTCTGAGGAGCTTATTACTGATGTCTCTAAAAAGAAAAAAAATCACATAATGTAATACTAAGTCTTTTCCCATCAATATCCACAGCCACCTCCTCATGTCTTGGTGTTTTTCAGCTGTTATTGCACTTCTCTTATCTTTCAACACCAATGAAGCATTTGTCATTTATGCTTTTTTTAATCTTTTCACTTACACCAACCCTTTTCTAAATCATTTTATCACTTATTTGGATGAAGTATTACGGAGTTACATCCCTTCTGTTTCTAGGTACAGAGGCAAAACAGTGACTTCTTGACACTTTCTATACACCTGTACTCCTATGGAAGTCTGACCCATCAACAGAACAGAGACAGAATAGCTTTATGGTCCTTGTCTCCAAGATGCTCCATAAGTTTGTTTTGATATAACACACCCTCTCTTTAGCTCCCCAATATTGTTACTGCTGTGTAATTAACAATGTCATTTGGCAGTCTAATAGTACGAGTACATATTCTGTGTAGTTCTTTCATTGACTGTCCTGCAGCAGACCACCTTTTTCATTTTCTGAAGTATTACAAAGTCTTGGAGTTGTAAGGGCATCCACACAAGTTTGATGGATCCTAGAGCTGAGCAGTTCTCTCGTGTATTTTACTGCTGAGGAACATCCTGCACATCCATCAGTGTTTAACGAGGCAGGTTGCTGAAATTCTTATTCATAGTTGCCTCAGGAATTGATTTTTTGCAGTTCTCTTAAGAAGGTTATTTTTCTCATTAATACTGCTTCTACAGTTCAGCTTCTCTTTTTCCGATCCCCATGTCTCTGCATATTTAAGAAAGAAACATATTACTCCATTTTGACCACTCTTCATCAGCTTTTCATACAACAGGCTTATTAGCAAGATGTGCTCTTAGTTTAGTTTATGCTTCAGTTTGATTTTCTGCCCACTTATCCTTCTAAATCTCCAGGGAACCTCTTTGCTGACTGCTTTCACCAATAATCATGTCTTGAATCTTCTCTGTTTATAAAACATAGATCTTCTGGCATAAGTAAAGAACTTTCTACAATTATGCTACCAGTTTTTGAAAATATCCTTCCATCGCATTGTAATCTTAAAAATCCATACTCAACAAACACTACAAACTGCAGCGAGGGGAAGAAAAAAATATTTAGGTCATCGACTTACAAAGCAAGTTACTTTGACATATTTTTGTGCTCTCAATTTTAAACAAAGATTTCCCTATGATCAGTTGGTCTGCAGTGTTTTACCTTTGACTGCCTTCACCTTGTCACTTTTAAATTCTTTATCTGGTGTCCAAAATATTGTTTAGACGTTCCAGATAAATATCCCTTCTGTACATGAGGATTTACACTTAAAAAGAATCCATGGAAATAAATGAATTTTCAGTGACAGAATTCGATCAGTTCACATGGAGCTGACATACCCTTTATCCAAAGATAGGTGTGTGCATAGATATGCATGTGTTAGCTGGTAAATAAACACCAAACTTAAGAGGAGGTATTAAGATCCTGCTTCAACCACTAATTTGTTCCAAACAATATTAAAATTTTTCCTCTGAATACTCAACTTTGGTTCAATCATAAACTTTAGTTAAAGTTTCAGTTTCAAAGGTAAGTTCTTTATGAAGTCATACACTCCCTAAGAAATTGTACTACAGCTCCAATTAGTCCTTAAAGACAGTGAGTATTCCACGAATCATGGGAAGGAGTATGCCATTTTTGTAGGGTAGAGCCATTCCTTTCTTTATCGTACTTGTGCATTGCAGGTGCTCCTGTTGCTCTCTCAGAAAAACAGGTGAGTGAGGCCACAAAGGGATGCAGTTCAGTACTAAAATCAAAAGTGTATTAGTGAAGGACAGGGTCCCCTTATGAAGTAATCAAAGTTTACACTTTTCTATTTGCTTAATAGATTCCATTCAGTTTTTAAAATTTTCCCAATCCTCCCCCATCTAAGGAAGACTGGGAGCTACCAAAAGGTGGACCTTATAGTCTGTAAGCCTTAGGTCTTCTTGCTCTAGAAGGAAAGAAACTCCATCCATACAGTTGCAGTAAAGACCACTTTACCTCTGGAGGTAGCCATTTGTTCTTTCCACTGTGAACCACAACCATGAAAGTTAACAAATTACACGCTGCTATGAAATAATGAGTGTTTTTGAGCCTTTAAAGGCCTGAAATAACATTTGCTGAATGATCAAGGTGGGAGTGCTTATGCTGCTATCTACCTCTGCTGCATATTCGAGCCACAAGCTGCTAAATAGCAAAACATGAGACCAGCTCAAAAGTTTCAGCAGGAACATGGTGCTTTCCTGAAAGCCCTTGTAGTGTATTTTTAACCCCGTACACTGAACTATGAATCATGGCAACTGTGATAGAACAACTTCCAGTCCACACAGTCCACTAAAGGCTTGTGACCTCCAGGAAAAGATGGACCAAATAATTAGCAATAGTCATATCTTGAGTTTCCAGAGTCAGACACAGCCCAGTAATCACCAGGCCATGAGTAATGACTAGCCTGCAGGTTGGGGCCTAGACTCTTAAGACCCATGGCCAGGCACAGGCATGAGCTGGAGACATGAACTTCTGAACAGTAGCTCAGGCAGGGTCTGAAGCCCTGGGACTGAGCTCCAGTGGTAATCCTGGGCCCATGAGCAGTAGGTGGTGGGTGAAGGCCCCAGGTGAGGTCTACTAGTCCTGGCACAGCTCACACCTCACGGCAATTAGGATACTTGCAAGGAAAACCACATAGAATCAGTGCAACCCTATGATATCCTGTGGTAGGATACGTCTGGTCCCACTGTAAATCAAACCACATAAACACAGAGATCATGTGCTTTTCATGCTGTTGTGAGGGAGGTTCCTCTTGGTTTTGTACTTAGTGTGTTAATTTGTCCCAGTGCAAACCTAAGCTAGTTTAATTTGATAGATTTTTTTTCTCATGTACTCTACTAACTATAAAAAAGACAACTCTTAAGCAAATATGCTTGCTAGATGAGACAGGTTGAAATAAGAGGGCTTAAAAATAAATTTTCTTCTGTCCCTTGATCTTGGGCAGTGTGTCATTATATTTTAGTGCAATAACTTCAAGTAGTTTTCTGAGCAGCAAAACCACAATACATTGTGTCAACATCTTCAGGAAACTCTCCTTTCAGTTACTTCTTAGACTTGATTGTAGAGCTGTGTCTGGCTGCTGACAATGGCTTGCTTCTCTTAGTGTTATATACATGAAGATTAGACCCAAAGAAAAAAAAAAGTGCACTAATGGCCATTATGGCTATCCCTTGATAAGAAAAAAGATGCAACTTGTTCTTACTAGTAAGCAAAACTGTTTTCTTATTTGAGGTACCTTGATGCAATTGGAAAACAAGCCCCGTCTGTCTCAAGACAGACTGTTCATGTCAGAACCATTGTCTCTGGATAGCATAGATCCTAAAACGTAATTTTATTTCGGTTTTGCTTTGCTTTCCTTTGCACAATTTGTTTACTCTTAGTTGGAAAATTCAGCGGCTCTGCTGAAGTGAACAGATTGTGTGGTTTATAATCTTAAGACTTCAGAAGCTCCTCAGATGTTAACTTATCTCTGACTTCCAAGCCTCTGAGTGTTCTTGTATCACTTATGAAATCACATAGATACTGCTTCACTCTGATTAATTTTTTTTCTACCAGGCTTTACCATATTTCTCATTTGTTTCGTATTTACGTAAACAAGGCTTATGAATCTATCTTCAGTGATTTTCAAGAAGATTTATGCTGCTTATTTGTATTTCCATATCACTGCTGATACAAGGTAATTTGCTGAGGTAAATAGAAAGGGTATGTAATAGAATGTTCCTAATTATTACAGACAAACAAAGTGTGTAAAAAGAACACAGAATAAATGAAAATTATGAAAAAGGACTGGCAGAATTCATTTAAACCTACTTATATTTTTTCTCAACAATAATACTAATCTTCCACTAGGAAAGCTGTAGGTGTGGGTAAATGTATATACAATAATTTTCCTATTATCTTTTTCATTATTTCAGCCAGAATTTGTCTCATTGAAATTTCATGAACATTATTAGCTCTGTCTTCTCCTCACCTTTTAAGGATAAGCTGTAGGGTAAAAAGTAAACAATTTGGAAGCTTGGTAATATCCTATGGGTTTCTAAACCTTTTTAGGATTACTCTCAAATCCAGGACTACGGCAAAATTAGACATCACAGGCTCATGTCCAACTTTCTGATTGTGTATGACATGCTCTGGGACTTTGAATCTGGTTTGCATAATCATAGAGGTAGGAAATGCATTATTTTAATGTGTTTTAAGACTAGAGTTGTCTTGAGAATGGGACATACTCTACTGGTGAAGCAAAGGTGGCAAGGAAAAAGTGCTCCCAGAGCTCTGATAGTGTCTACAAAAAAGGTGTTATCAGGCCCTTCTGAAACCATATGATCCACAGTGAGATAACAGGTTTAATGAAGAGAACAAAAACTTCACGCCATCAATCAAATCAATGACCTCATGTTCAGAATCTCATTCAGCTCTGTGCTATGTCGTACAGCTGCAGAAAACAGAGATAAAAAAAGAATTTTTAGCTATTCCTGTTAGGTTCACTTCGAATGTATGCATAAGTTCAATAAATGTAAAAAAGGCCTTTGCATACAGAATGCTCCAGTGATTCAATTACTTATGAAAAGTGTCTGTACTGGGTCTGCATGGCAGGCTTTTGGTAGCGGGGGAGCTACGGTGGTGAATTCTGTGAGAAGCTGCTAGAAGCTTCCCCCATGTCCGACAGAGCCAATGCCAGCTGGCTCTAAGACGGACCCACCGCTGGCCAAGGCTGAGCCCATCAGCGATGGTGGTAGTGCCTCTGGGAGAACAGATTGAAGAAGGGGGAAAAAAACCTGCGCAACTGAAGGACTGCAGCCTACGGGAAGGAACCACGCTGGAGCAGTTCTTGAAGAACTGCAGCCTGTGGGAAGGACTCACATTGGAGAGCTTCGTGGAGGACTGTCTCCCGTGGGAGGGACCCCACGGTGGAGCAGGGGATGAGAGTGATGAGTCCTGCCCCTGAGGAGGAAGGAGCGGCAGAGACAAGGTGTAATGAACTGACCCCAAACCCCATTCCCCATCCCCCTGCGCCACTGGGGGCAGGAGATGGAAAAAAACGGGAGTGGAGTTGAGCTGGGAAGGAGGGAGGGGTAGGGGGAAGGTGTTTTAAGATTTGGTTTTCTTTCTCATTATCCTACTCTGATTTGTTTGGTAATAAATTAAACTAATTTTCCCCAAGTTGAGTCTGTTTTGTCTGTGACGGTAATTGGTGAGTGATTTCTCCCTGTCCTTATCTCGACCCATGAGGCTTTTATTATTTTTTCTCTTCCCCGCTCAGCTGAGGAGTGGAGTCATAGAGCGGCTTTGGTGGGCACCTGGCCTCCAGCCAGGGTCAACCCATCACGGTGTGGAATTCCCTTGGAACAAACATACATTATGCTTATTCCTAATTATCAAGTTTCTTCGTGTTATTAATATACATACATGCTGATTCACTCATGTCTGGTGCAAAAATGCTACTTTTGGGCCAGTCACATACGTAGAACAAGAAACAGAAAGAATAGAAAAGTTGCGTATTTCCATATAACTTTAAGATAAAGCTTGAAGTTTTTGTATTGCCATGACAGACTGACTACCTATTTTATCTAAGGGCTTATCTGATAATTACTGGTCTTTTGTGCTTTCAGATGAAGAATGCTACTAAGTCCCTGAAGAACCAGCTGTTATCAATGTAAAATAGAAGTACTGTTAGAGAAGAGTTGGTATGCAAGTCTGAAAATGAAAAGGTTACTGTTTTGGATGACATGAAGTTTTAGCTTGCTTACTTTGAAATTTCTACTGAATTAGACCAGAGGTGGACAAGTCCAATAGCTGGTTTTACCTTTCTTGCATTAGTGTGTCTGTAGCGGGTCTGAAGGCTTCAACTTTTTATAGTGCAAGTCTTAATAAGTTTTTTTCAGGGTGATGGAAGAAGTAGCTAGACAATAAGCATTTGCTTTTAGACCATACAGAGCAAACACAATGTGTCCTGTCCTGTAAACTTGCCTCTAAGAATATATACATATACAGCAACAAGACCTCAAACGTTCTACTGTGTTACCGTAATGTAATGGGGGAACCGGCTTGTGACTCCTCTTGAAGAGAAGAGTCTCTTCACAGTAATAAAGCATACTGCCTCAGATGTGAGGAGGAACCTTGGGGAGGAGAGTGAATCTGTGCAAGTACTTAACGGTGGAAACCAATCCTGCATAAGAACAGGATAGCTCAAGGTGGCTGGTATTGGAGAGACACTTCAAAGCTTTTTTTGTGGGTTAAAATATGCACCTTTCATAAGGGTCTTTATGGGAGTTTCTTAGCCAAATATTTAAAATCCAATTAAAATAAGTACAAATTATCCAATTATTACATTAAGAATACAGTTAAATTTATTGTAAGGAGATTTCTTAGTACTAATCTCAGTTTCCCTTGTGCGGTGCTCATCCTTCTAGCATTCCTCTGGGCCCTGGGGTCAACAGTTTCAGCCTTCCTCAAGAAGACTGGGGTAGGGAAGTCATGATGAGTTACAAGCGTCTTTCGCCTGGAAGAGTGTGAAATCTCTGTGTGTGTGTGTGCATGTGTGTGTTTCTACATGTATAGGTGTGTGTGTTTCTACATGTATAGGTATGTGTGTTCCAAGCTGAAGCCTGAAAATGCTCAGTATTGTTCCCAAATCTCAGTTACTATAAAGACCTTTCTTTTATGCAGTACCTACCAAGGTTTGCCTCATGTGGTATTCAGAGACCCTAAGCTAAACCAATTTAAGTGATAAAGAATTTTCTTGTAATTGAGTGACATCACAGCCTAAAGCAGCTCAGGCCAAGGCAGGTCTTGCGACCCTGCACTATGTCTTTTATAATGGTATAATGGTATAAAATCTTAATGCAGTCTAAATAAATCATTTGACTTATTTGAATGACAGTCTCCAATGCTTCCATTGACTAAATGATGGAAAGATATTGAATCTTTAAAAGACATCAGTTCATCAGGTACTCTGCAGTTTAAAACCTGTGTATTTATGACACTGATGTTCTATGTGAATAAGCAATAATTTAGTCAAAAGTGTTCAGAATGTCAATGAGACAGAACTGAGTGTTTTGCTGGGATGTTCCTTTCCACTCTGCTCATCTTTGGAAGAGGAATACAGTAGTGCTTGGGTTTTTATTATGTGTTGACTTCTTCATGCACTTCTCTTTCTTGTTAAGTAATAATAATGGTTAGTTCTGATTTGCAGGTTTGTAGTTTTACTTAAGTGAGTTTCTTATACATTTTGCATCTAACTGTGAAAGCTATTGATATAATCAAATTCAGTGTTGTTACTTGGAAGGAACATGCATTTAGTAACAAATGTGATGGTTACGCACTTTTTTTTTTTTTTTCCATTCTCACACTTTAGAGATTCTTTTCTTCATGCTAATGAAATCCATGTTGCTACATATGTGAAGCTATTTCTGTGCTACAGACAAATAAGCCAGCTTACTGAAAAGAAGTACCAGAAAAAATCTACATTAAAGATGGACAATATGCCTACACCATTTCATGTCACAAGTCTCAATGAATGTGATAACGAACAATACTGTTTTGATACTGGCACAGCTCCAGTCTTGGTCACCCATCTTGGATGCTCCATTGTGGCCCTACCATCACCCTCCTCAGCAAAACTAGGAAAGTGCTTTTAATGTGACTCTTGTACTCTGAAAGGACTGCTGGCAGACCATGCTTCACCTCTCCAGCAGGTACGAGACGAGAAAACAATTACTTGAAGTGTCACTGGAAACCTGTGGATTTGGAGAGGAGGTTGTGCTGGGCTGGATGTTATGTGCTAGAGGAGATAAGAGAGTAAGAAGGAATTTCAGCTTGTGTTGTAGGACAAAGCTTCACTGTGGAAAGCCCCAGCATCTGACGCAGTAAGTAGCTTACTCTCCAGAAGGTAAATTTCAATATGGTATTTATTTTTGCATGATGATTTTGCAAGTGATGACTGATTTAAGATTTATTTTTTTTAATAACCTGTGATCTAGTTTCTGTAATTGAGTACTCCAAATGGTAAGGGTGGTACCTTGGAGCTGCAAGCCCTCGGTTTTTGTGCCCCGGACGTGGTAAAGTTAGGGTAAGTGTTCTGCTGCTGTGTAAGAGTTTGGGCCAGGCTCTTGCATCTCAAATTAGTGATTCATGGTAAGATTGGCTTCAATTTTGAACTGCTACGGTGGAAGGACTATATGGAACCCTCTGAGTTGCTGATGATAAACATGGTAAGATACATAATTTGAGGTTCTTATCTNGCAATCAGTCAAGGCTTTCAGAACTGAAGAATGTTTGCTGGGGCTCTTCATGTACTTCAGAAGGTAGAGCACACATTTTTGGAGGATTTGGGTGTGAACAGTTGCAGGTAGTGCTTATGACTCTGGTACCAAATACTTCTAGCAAAATAAAGCATAGTTAATAGTT
>VYZV01044510.1:0-13846 GCA_013401275.1 Pandion haliaetus
ATGCTGTATCTGTCTGTACTTCCCCAAAGAGGCTGTATTGTGTTGATTGCCTCTTCACTTAGTTTTCATTTTCCTCATTCTGACAGATTTACACTTCTGTTTTCTCTCAATCTGTATTTTACAACAGCTCAAAAACAAGCATCCTACTTTTNAGGTTGGACAGAAAGTAATATAATTACAATGATTGCCTGTGAGACCTCAAGAGGCAGAACCTTGCAAGACCTGAGAGTTTAACCTTATAAAAGGTATAGCGGAGTCTCACAGGAGAAAATCATGCAAGGCCAGAGAAGACTGGCCACAAAAGAAATGTCTTGATTGTTGTTGAACTGTTTTCTTTTGGCAAAATGAAAATGATTTCTTATTTATTAAGTACTGACACAATGGTGACAGCAGACATTTATGAAAAGCTGGGTAAATTACAATAGTGCTTTTTTCTCTACTTCAGTACAGAGTATCAAGAGCAGAGGATAGTGAGAAAGAATAAGATTTTGATCACTACTTAGCAGCTCAAATGAAGCTATTATAATAGCAGAATTTATTTTAAATCAAAGACCCAGCAATGTAAATAAACAGTTACCTTCTGTTTTATTTTATAGCCACACTTTATGATTTGTTCTAGTTTTTAATCTTCTTTCAGAAAGAAACCAGCTCCCAAAAGAAATGTCTACATAAGCTTCATATTTTTGTATTTTTGCTTCCATCTTGTGCAAAATAATGTTTTGAATGCCAAGAACCTTGTAGAACAAAAGAACAAGAGTATAACAAAATATCAAAGTTCCCATAAATGCTATGAAAAAGTAGGCAGCCAACTACAAGGGGAAAACAAAAAAAACAAACCTCCTCTGCCTAATTCTGCCCCTCCTTCCCAAGTCACAATAAGTACTCAGTTATTATTAAGCATCAAAGAACCCACAGAAGTCCTCAATCTCAGGATGCATTTCCAGAAAAAGCTCTTTAAAAACATCAAGTTGTTCCTCCTTTTCTTTTGCTGTTAACTTTCTAACATATAAAAGCCACTTGTAGGCTACAATCTGCAGCTGTAAGCATCTAGTCCAAACTCAACGGCCATAAAGTGACACCTATTTGCATCAAATTCATAACACTGTTTTTCCTCCTCCCCTTGACTTGTTCTCCTACAACTCTTTCACCTGCTGGTACTTGTCTTGCACATCTCAATCATGCACATATTTTCATTTATTTGTTTCTTGATCTTATTTTAGACTTTTCCCTCCACTCATTTCCAATGTTCTTCTCCCTCTTTTTTTAACCAAACACTTATAGTTTCATAAACTCTATTAAAGCAACAAGTCTCAAATATTATTTTAACAAGAGTAGTAGGACCATAATCGAAATGGGTTAATAAACCCCTGGGTGCAAACAGGTGACACACACTAGGTAGACATGACTGGATTTGGGTTGATAATCACAGAGGTCACCATTAGAATGAGCAACCTGCAATGTTCTGTGCAATAAGGATGCAGAGGGAAGAATGCTCCCGTTCTTTGCAGACAGAAAGCTAAATACAAAAGGCATTTCAGAGTACTAAGAAACAGGAGGTACCTCGACCTTCTGTAATAGGTACAGAAGCTCTGCTGACTTTCTCACATTTTATGTCTGACCAGCTTCCCATCCAGCTTCTCCTGAGGACTTTCCCTGATGCATTTTCACTGTATCTACCTGGCAGCCCAGATGCCTACTCATACTTGGGGACTGCATAAAGCAGAAGTTGCCAAAGCATCAGGCAGTACATCATTCGAGTTATCCAGTGGATTTTTTCCCCCAAGATGAGTCTTCCTCAGCTATTTGGCCTCCAGCATCTCCCAAATAACTTCTGTGATTCATGCTTTTTCTCTACCTGGCCCACACCTAGCACTCTGGTTATCTTGGTTACACTTTGATTAATGTGGCTACCTTGGTTTATTATTCCAGAAATGAGGCTAAATCTTCATCACTTTTCACTCCTCACGGTTGGTGGGTTGTTCCACTGAGACCTCACTTCTGTGGCAGGTACACCCGCCCTGACAGAAATTGAAACTTCTCTGGCTGTGGAAGAGAGAAATAACCCAGAGGCCACGGGTCGGAACTTGAACTGCCCAGGCCGTGCAGTGGTGTCACAGTACAGTCAGCAGGTACACGTGTCAGCAACACGGAACCGTTGACACTCAACCAATGGGGACTACAATGACCATCTATGACCGCAGGTCAGATTTGGCAAGGGTATAAATGGGGCCCCGCCAGAGGCCATTTTGAGCCAGTCCTCCCTGAAGCAGGGGGTCTGCAGTTGGGGACTCTCCCCTCGGGTCAGGACACCACCCTAGGTAACTCCTTGAGGTTGAGAGACCTCATCTTTTAGGTGAGTGGTATGCGTGTTTTGACTCATCGTTTCCACACCTTAAGAATTCTTAAGTTGGCTGTGTAGTACTAACTTCTTACATCGTTGAGCCTGTGGTTCACTAATGTTGTGGGAGTTCTAACTGACCCTTTTATTGAAGAATAAAATCTGGTTTTAACACCTGTCTGATTTGATTGCGTGTGTCTCTGTGACAACTTCTTTCCCATCAGCCTAAACCGTACTGTAGGGCACCTTCAGACCCCAGGCCCCAGCTCGTGCTTTGGAGAGTGACTGTAAACTGCCACAGCCTTTTACCCTACCTAGGGTTTTCTCTTTGTCTAATTTACAGCTCACACTGCAAAGAAAACTCTCCTCTTAAGACCTGGACCAAAACAACTGCCCTCCCTGATGTCCCCAGGAATGGTGTACTGTTCTACATTTGTAAGTGAAAATCCTGGGGGCAGGTGAGAAGGGAGAAACTGGAGAGCAGAAAAGCACAGTCTCACCTAATGATAACAGAAGTGTCACCTTACAGGAAAGGTGCCATTTACCCAGCTGCTCTCACACTTCTGCAGTTAAATTCCATTCAGCTCTACAAAATAACCTCTACAAAATAAGCAATCTGTATGCACTCCCCTGCCAACACAGCAGAGAGGCTGAGCAGAATGCGGCCACTTCTCATGCTTCATTAACAAGCTTACCTGTTAACTCTGCTAAACTATACCTCAGCAATCCTGACTGCAGGCCTTGCGTTTTCCAGGGTGCTACTAATAAATTAATCAGAAGAGTGGAGTTTGCACAGGAGTCATAGAGAAGTTAATTTGATTCATCCTCACTTTCAATATTGATTGTTCCTTGGGAAAGAAAAAGAAAACCAAAAATTTGATAGTTCTGGAGGCCTTGTTGAGATTTTAGTGTTAGCAGCTTATAAGACTGCGGGGTTTGGGGTTTTTTAGTGGGTTGACTGTTAATATTAGGCGATTATTCAGAGATAACACACAGTTATACTGTATTTACCTCCCTTTGCAAGAGCAATATTCAGTAGGATGTGTAATGCCCCTCCTTTAGGAGGAAGAGTTTCTTCTGACACTTGCTTTTAATCATACTTCCAGGACATGACTGAGCAAGTTACGATGAGCAGGCTCTCTCCTGGACAGTTCTACTGCAGGAAGTAATTGAAAGGTAAACTGGAAATATAACTTGTGTTGCTATTGAGCTATGAATGTATGCAAAGAATCATTCCTACTTTAATGCTTTAGTAGCTGACAAATTTCTTCTATGAGTGAGCACTGGCAAGAAGGATTGAGCAGGGAACCTGACAGAAGACAGCTGCTTCATCTGCCAGAAAAAATGAATCTAGTTTAATCTATGTCATTTGTTTTACAAGCAGCAAACTGTTACACTGCAAAAGCCCAAGAGCCTAAACTGATCTCTCAGCAGTTGCCTACTAGATGTTGAAAATCTTCATCCATGAAATCTAGATCATTTATCCATTTAAATGTCTTTCCATGCTGACCACTCTAATATTAAACCTTTTTGTTGTTGTAACAAACTTTTAAAAAAATTTCCCATGTTACAATGTATTTTGTAATTTTTTTCCCTGTGTGTTATTTGCTCTTTGTATTTGCATGTAGGAGACAGCCTGTGTTCTTTAGTTGGTGTGCTCAGCTCACAGCATAGTCTGCAGAAAAGTGGTAGAAAGGCTAATTAAAAGCACATACTAAAAAATAACAAAAGCCCAAAACATTGAGCATTTCCACAGCAGCGAAGAGGTTAGCTTTTCAGGAAGCCTTCAGGTCCCTGAAAAACAGAACATTTAAGCAAAGGCCATGTCAGTTTTATAGGACTGGGATTAGCAATTTAAATGAAGGAAATTATCTTGCCAGTTCTCATTCTAAGCCATAGCGCTGACCAGTTATTTATCAGATGATTTTTCGGGTAATACTAGGAAATAATTTCTTCATACATCATACAGTCTGCAGCAAAACCTAGGCTTCTGAGGCACAATTCTTTGGGAAACCTAAGGACATGTCACCTTCTCCTTGGTATTTGCTCCTCTGGTAACTTGCAGCTGGTGTAATTGTGGGAGCAAGGGGGAGTCACACTGACGATGAAGAGGACAGGGCTCTGTGGGGAAGACATTACTTCCATGCCTCTCCCAGACAGCTGCTGGTGCAGTGCGCTCACAGTCTCCCAGACCAAATTTCAAGCTGTGCTCCTTCGGGGGAAGCCTGATTGCAGTACCACTGCCTGCCTGCCTGCCTCCCAGGGCTCAGAAAGAAAAGATAATGGTAGACATTGGGAAGAATAATCTGACCTACTAATGCACCTTACACGTGTCTAAATTACCTGCAACCGCAGAGGGGAAAAAAGGACTCAGATACTTCTGTGAAAAACTCAATAATAGTCTCTGCTCAACACACGGCATCGATCAAAAGAGCAAGCAATGTTAGGATGCAAACGGAGCGATGCTGAAAACGATATTGAAAGCAAACACCATCATATAAATCAATGAGAGAGCTTCCTGTGAACCACTGTTCCGCGCTGATCACTTCATCAAAAAAGGATGTGGCAGAAGGTTTACAGACAGACAACAAAAATGAAGAGAGGCTTGGGAAAACATTGATTATGTGGAGAATGAAATGACTGGGACAGTTCAGCTATGTGAGGTACTATTTAGGGTTCCATGAATAATACATTCACTAAATTGAACTTAGGGAGAGCAGGGAATTTTCTAACTGCCTAGTTCCAGTAGAAAATGTGAATTTGTCAAAACAGAAGTATTTTGTGGGAATGTATCATTTTAAAAAATTATTTTAAAAGAATCGCAGCCAAGGTTTCTGCCTGTCAAGGACTTTTCTCCCATTGAAACATGCCTTATTTCCTCCAAGCTTTCTGTGGCAGATCTGTGTCATGGGCCTCCTCAGACATTGGACAAGAGATTATTTAAGTTCAAAACTCCAGGGCAAAGCCACTCTAGGGACAACCAAGAATTTGAAACTCAAAATTTCCAGTGCTCTGGGAGCTTTGGATCCAATAGCACGGTGCTCATAGAAAGGCAGGTAATCTTAAATCCCCCCAAGCTGCGTCTCTCAGGATTTCACAAGTCCATACTTGAGCACATACCATTCTTTGCTGTTCATTTAGCACACACCTCTTCATTAAAGAAATGGGTAGGCATGCACAGACCCAAATCCAAGGTGAACCAAAGGGTGCAGGCACTGTGTCTTTCCCAAGAAGCCTTCTAAGACAACAGTGAATCTGCACCGATAGTTCTCCAAAGCCCAAAGAGCAACTTAGGGGTAGACCTCAGTTTAGGTCTGCTCCTGTGGCTTAGGTGCTGGACTGGGAGTGCATGATATCTGCAGAATCCAAATAGTTTGGGCATTCCCAGTGAGAAAAGGTTTGGATTATCTCAGTCATGTTTTCCGTTAACACCGTCCATAAGAATAGGCTTGGAGAATGGCTACAGATACCTTGATGATAGCTTTTTCTGTCTTCATTTGCATTTAGCTACATCAAAATGATGAGTTGCTGAGTAGCCAGGTTGGTGTAACAAGGCTATGCAGGGTGATAGCCACCATCCTGAACTGTCACTCCTGAAATGCTGCTGAGCAATGACAAAGCCATCGCGCTAGTTCTTGGCAGAAGGCCTCTACTGTGCCCCTCCACATCCAAAGGTCTTCCTGCATCCATTGCTGTTGCCCCACAAACTGGAAGTTGCCTCATCTCTAGATACAATCTCTGATCAACAAGGGGCAGAGCAACTGCAGAGACTCTGAGGATGTTATTAACCCATCTACCTGATCTGTGAGGGTTGGGAGCAGGCTATCAGGGTGTCCTCTCAGAGGTATGCTGCAGCTGTGTGAGTAAGCCTGTCCTTTCCCTCACCCTTCACTGGGCCTTTGCAGTGGTCAGCAGCAATTCAGGCAGCAGGCACTGCAATGTCATGTAGAAGAAAGCTGGAAATGGATGAGAAGGAACAGAATTCACACTACATTGAGAGTGATGATCATAGGGACAGTGATGTGCAATCATCATCTCTGTGGGGCAGCCGAAAAGGCACAGTAGCATATCCTCATGAGGCCCACTGTCCTGATGGCAAAGGTTTGTAGGAAAAAATTTCCTTTGGAAGTGCTTAGGAATGCATCTTTTCCACAGAGCATTCTAATATGCACAGTTATGACTTTCTACCCCTAATCTGGAGAACTCCCTACTTTATCCTTAAATCCAAGAAATTTTTACAGTTTCCCAGTTCTCTGACAACAGCCTGTGGGAAGTGACCCTTGCAGGATTCAGGGGAACACAGGCATAGTGGCATCATAAAATTCCTAAGAACTAAGATAGCTAACTGCTCTGATTTCACAAAAATGACAAGGAGGCAGGGGACACAACTTGTACAAAATGAAATATTGAATTATAACATTTTTTAAATGTCAGAAGTTTTAACAGAATAAAAATACCAATTGTCGATCTTCAGTGTAGTTATGTGTTTATAGAAAAGGGGCACATCATTTAATGGAGAGGAAAGTCAAGAAGTTGAAACCTGACTTTAAAAAAGAATACAATTAGTACATCACCAAAAAAAAGGCTGTGGAACTCACGATTCCAATTATATTAGTGTCCTGGTTTCAGCTGGGATAGAGTTAATTGTCTTCCTAGTAGCTGGTACAGCACTATGTTTTTGAACTAGGTATGAGAAGAATGTTGATAACACACTGATGTTTTTAGTTGTTGCTAAGTAATGGTTAGTCTAAAGTCAAGGTTTTTCAGCTTCTCATGCCCAGCCAGCAAGAAGGCTGGAGGGGCACAAAGAGCTGGGAGGGGACACAGCCAGGGCAGCTGACCCCAACTGGCCAAAGGGATATTCCATACCATGTGACGTCACGTCTAGTATATAAACTGGGGGGAGTGGGGGTGGGGGGATCGCCACTTGGGGACTAACTGGGCATCGGTGGGCGGGTGGTGAGCAATTGCATTGTGCATCACTTGTATATTCCAATCCTTTTATTATTACTGTTGTCATTTTATTAGTGTTATCATTATCATTATTAGTTTCTTCTTTTCTGTTCTATTAAACTGTTCTTATCTCCACCCACGAGTTTTGCTTTTTTTTTTCCCAATTCTCTCCCCCATCCCATTGGTTGGGGGGCAGGTGAGTGAGCGGCTGCGTGGTGCTTAGTTGCCGGCTTGGGTTAAACCACAACAATTAAGCAGGAGGAAAATAAATTTGGAAAGAAAATATAAATCTCTCACTTCAAGCCATAAGATCACCACTAAACAAAGAAAGCTTCCAATGCATGTACTGCTCATTATTTCCCTGCTTTGGGAATGCCTGCAGTTTCCCTGAAGCACCCTCTTTTGGTCACTATTGGAAACGGATTATTGGGATATCTGGACTGGTACTTTGCCTGAAGAAATCATAGTTTATTATCCTGTAGAGTTTCAATCAGCACAGATATCCTATGCATGCAGGGACTACAAATTGCAGGCATTGCAACTTGTAGATTATAAGAAAAAGGAGGCACAAGTTATGAATTTAGAGTACAAGGAGGTCACTGAAATAACCCATGTAACATGGAAAATAGTACTTTTAGCAACAGGAAAATAGTGTACATTTAAAAAAAAAAAAAGTGTATATATACAAAAAAATCAGGAAACCTTCTTTTCAGGACATGAGCTCTTTGCTACTCTTTGCCTGGAGTTTACATGGGAATTAAGAGACTGGTTTTCTCTAGAGCAGCTCTGATGAGAGTCATATATCAAATTCTTGAGAGATGAATGATACGATCTGGTAAGCTGAAACCTATTTCCATTATGTACCCAAATAAAAAGTGGTTGCTAGTGTATTAGAGTAGATCTTATGCGGTGCTATTCCTTGGCTTTTAAATAACATTAGTGTGCACCATCCTAGGGAATTTAAAATAATAGCTTTTAAAAACACTTTTTCTAGCAAACCAAATCTTGGATTAGTCATGCTGGAATAAGGGGAGGAGAGTCTGCTGTGAATCGCTGAGGTGTGTCACTTTAAAATAGTGCTGTGCAGTCTAGGGCAAATAAAACAATAGGAAAGCAAGAGAGTTCAACCGTTGTGGCTATTTATTCTACAGCAACTTCGGTTCAAGCCATGCTGATAGTTTTTCTAATGTCTTAAATCAAACAGCAGGTATTTGTGGCCTCAAGGTAAGAAATGCTAAACATCTGCCAGTTTCCAGACTTGAAACATTGCAGCTGCCTTACCTGAAGGAAATTTTACTGTTCATGTACCAGGAATCTCAGTGCTACTGTCATGTGGCATTTTCACTAAGGAATACATAACTGTCACCTCACAAAACACTGAACAACTCCCTCTCCCAAAGATCCAATTTTAATTTGCAAAATATTTTGGTTATCATGTTTTTCAATTCCTTATACTGGCCACAGAAATACAGCCACAAACTATTCAGTTTTAGTTCTTTAACAGCCTCAAGACTTCTCCTGACAGCTGGCAGTGACATGAGAAGACATAGCTGTGTCTACTTCAGCAATTCACCCATCCAAGCTGTAATGGCACTATTGCTGCTGACATGTGCTTTGGCCTATGAGAAAGACCTACAGTTGTAAACATAATGGCATAAACCATACAATGTCCCAAAACAAATACTTCATTTCTGAATGTTAATGGTCTGGTACTTATGAGCACAAGCTATTCAAGACTTCTGTCTTCCCTTCACCATCAGGTACTCCCTATGCCAACAAAACAAAGGCTTTGATTGGCACTGGCCAACTGAAACAGCTGGTATGAGGCACATTTTAGCTAACTTCCAACTGAGTGTCACGTTGCCATAATTTATTGTTCCTCCCACAATTCTCTACTATATTTGCCCAGTTTGCAGATTTCGCTTTGGAAGTTCAAGTTTTGCTGGATTTTACATCCTCATTCATCTCCAAGAACAATGTCAATTTGGCAGGCTGCAATGCATACTGCAATGAAAACCTTGGAAGTCACTCTGCTGCGATCAGTCAAAGTACACTTGAATTTAAGAATATGAATAATTGTGTTGCAGTCAATAGAATTACCATGGGTCATGCCAGAGTATGTTGTGCTTGGTGCATGCTCCTGTAAGGCAGTATAATCTTCAAAATCTGCTCTGCAAATTCTCCTGGGGGGGGGGGGACAGAAGGAGTTGTGAAGATGTAAGAAGCACATTCTGTCCTTACAGTGGAAATTCATTAATAAGCCTTCATCATGCATGAAGAGCAACAACAAGGATACCAACCTTTGGAGACATTGCTTTTGTCCAGGGGAAGCAAAATGTGTCATAAAAAAAACCCAAAAGTGTCTTTTGTATATATGTTCTTAAACCAAGTAAAGAGTCTTGGATGTTCACATTACTTTCTCAAAAGGTCCTGTAAATGTTAATATTTAGTTCTGCCTAACTTCCTTTTTCTTAGGAAATAAAAAGAGGAAAGAAGCAGCAGGATATTCCTTGTATTTTCAGCACAATAGTTGTACGCTCAGGTTCCTCAAATATCACATACCACAGTAGCATGTTTCTATCATTATTTTCACCTGTAAAAAAAACAGAATGTGAAAAGCAAAGACATTTAAAATTATCTAAAAGATTGCCAGACTGGAAAGGTTAATGTAGATTCTCAGCCTGGGAACACCTCTTTTCAAAGGCTGTTTCCCTGAGGAAAAACCTGGGGTGAGGGCTGTCGAGATCAGGGGATAACAGAAATGCCTTTTGGAAAGCGTGTAGGATGAGGGAGGAGTTACATCATCACTGTGTTTTAAGAGACAAAAAATAGCTCTTTAGCGATTTTGAATACAGGTTGTTGTACCTCTTCCCTGAGTTGGCCGTTAGGAAGCATAACAAGCCTATTGGGCCTTCTTGTCTTAATTTAAAGTCATTGCAGAATGCTGCAGAGAGGCTTTAGCTCTAGGGGCCTGGACCAAGCGCACGCCAATATAAGTTCACCCTGGGCGTTGTTCGAGCCCATTCCTAGGACTGCACTGACCCCTAGTGACTGCAGAGCCGGTTAAATAATTTGCAGACTTTTTTTTTTTTAAATAAATTTATATACTTACATAAAGTATTGCTATACAACGGAGGTTTTATCAGAAAAATGTCTTCATTAGGAGCAAATTGTCAAAATGCTTCCTTTTTAAGCAATCTCTACAATTCCCAAGGAAGTTTCGTTCAGTTTTCATTTTATAACAACCAATTTTTTTCTCATTCGGGTGTTGACTTGAGATGGACTTTGCTACCTTAATTAAAAAAACAGCTTATTTAAAATATCAGTGCTGCTAAGATGCTGGGAGATAGTGGTTTTAATTTAGCCATATAGGTTTGCTCAGGAATGCAGGACCTCAGGCTGGAAGCTTTGCAAACTTTTAATAAAATACAGGTGGTACCACTGTTAATTTGTTTACTGTCTAATATGATTTGCGTACACTAGATGTCTGATGTGCTTTTAGAAGTACCATCTGGAAAAATATTAGCATATTTTAACATGTATAAAGTGAAAGCAACATATCATTACTTTCCCCTGGGCCTTTCAATTCAGCAGCAGATTATGTACATGCATACATATACCAGGGCAAGTTTAAATCTCCTTCAGTACCTTTGCCTCTGATCTTTGGCTCGTTATCTCAGGACTTATTTTCACGTAGTGTTAGTTTAAACCAGGGTGGGGGATCTGTCCTGCAGCGAGCATGTGAAAACACAGAAATGCAGTCTTTAGGGCCTCACTGCATGAAGTGCTGAGTATCCTCCGTTTCCTTTGGCCCCTCTTTGGGGCCCTCATGACAGAGGGAACCAGGCAGAAGGGGCTGAAGTAACGTAACAGGGGATGCACCTGTGATCTGGAAAACACGCATGCATTTTTATTATTTTAGTGGATGTTGGTGCTTTGAAGCTGTGAAAGGGAAATCTTACGAAGTAAGGATTTGATCACAGGGTGCGCTGATGCCTTTCCGTTCCTCTGATTTCAGTCAGGAGTAGTTAACACCTCCCAGGAGCTGTTAATATCTTGTTGAGCCATGTATTTTACAGTGATGAGGTACTTAGTATCTGTGACTTGCTGGGTTGAGCAAGTGATGACTAAGAGAACAGTATTTGTAATGTCTCTACAGGAAGCTCCAGTGAAAAGGGAACAGGTAATGTACAGAGGCTGTGGTTCCACAACTATCCAGGATCAGACAGATATTGCCGTCATGGCCACCTCCTCCTCCTGCAATCCTTTGTCTTTCCCTTGAGCTGGGCCCGACACTTAGCCCAGTCCTCTGCTGGGAATATTGGCATATTAAGATGCTAGAAAATTATTTTCTTCTGGCTTTGGCTTGTTGGGTTGGCTTTTCAGGGTGGGGAGGTGGGTTAAATTGCCCCAGGAGGTGCTAGTTCTTTATGATCCCAGTCAGAAAGGCACTCAGATTCTATAAAGCACCTCTTAAGATGCGGGGGTTTTTTGAGATCACACTAAAAAGAAAATGAGGATAGTCTAGAGAATCATACGACCCTCCAGATGCTGGGAGTCACAATTTGTGCAGTATTGAATGGGCCTCTGACCACAGCCCAGCACACCCTGCAGATCCCATCCATGGAGAAGTTGCCCCATTTTGATCATTTCATCATTTTCCAGGATTATCCCAAAACAGTCAGCTCTATTGCTCATTTCTACTGTCAAACATAAAGGATGTTCCCATGAGAACTTCTCGCTGCACTGTTATGTAAAGGTGAGCCCAGGCAGGAAGCCTTATATAACTAGACACGATATCCCTCTGAATTAAGATTTTAAATTGCCTCAGGCAGACAACATACAAAATGTTGCTGCAAGGCATCATCTGCTACAATTTGAAACTCCAATGACTAATTAGAGTGGGGGAAACATTTTGAATCCACTTAGTGCTTGATTTTAAAAAGATGTTTCTTGTCTGGTTTTTTACATTTTCTCTCAGCTACACCAGATACTCTAGATTCTTCTATTCTTCTCTCGATTAAGGAAAGTGATGCCTAACACATGTTTATAATCACTGCAGTGCTTTTTAAGTTTGTCCCTGGTTCTGGCTGGGGTAGAGTTAATTATTTTCTTCACAGTAGCTGGGACGGGGCGCTGGGCCTGGCTTTGTGCTGGAAGCAGCGTTGATAAGCCAGGGATGTTTTCGTTACTGCTGAGCAGGGCTCACGCAGCGTCGAGGCCTTTTCTGCTTCTCACCCCAGCCCACCAGCGAGCAGGCTGGGGGGGCACAGGGAGTCGGGAGGGGACAGAGCCGGGACGGCTGACCCAAGGGCTATTGCAGACCATAGGACGTCACGGGGGAAGAAGGAGGAGGAAGAAGAAGGAAGGGGGGACGTTGGGAGCGACGGCGTTTGTCTTCCCAAGTGACCGCTCTGCGTGATGGAGCCCTGCTTTCCTGGAGGTGGCTGAACACCTGCCTGCCGACGGGAAGCGGTGGATGAATTCCTTGGTTTGCTTTGCTTCTGCGTGCGTTTTTTGCTTTCCCTATTAAACTGCCTTTACCTCAGCCCACGAGTTTTCTTACTCTTACCCTCCCGATTCTCTCCCCCATCCCTCTGTAGGGCGGGGAGTGAGCGAGCGGCTGCGTGGGGCTGAGTTGCCGGCTGGGGTTAAATCGCGACAAAGTTTAAATTATTAAAAATTAAATTTCAAAACAGAATCAAAATTACACCATTACCACCCAAGGTTTATGCAAGATATTCTCAATAAAGTAGGATAGAGAAATGTGTGGCTATGTTTCTCATAGATCAATAGCATTGTTTCACCTAGAAGACACCCTGGAAGGCACCTGGTCCAGCCTCATGTTCTAAGCAGTCACAATGAAGAAAAGGCTCCAAGGAAGCAAAACGCTTTTATATTCACAGTTACGGGTGCCACGGAGATAATTACTGGATCCCAGTGTTACAGAAAGAAGTTTGAAGGGCTCTCCTCCAAAACTGATTATGTTCTAAGAATGACCAAAGGTCAGGTAAAGGGAAAAACTCCTGAGACAAAGATATAAAGTTACATGTAAGTAACAATTTAGTATGAGGCTTGTTTCTTCGGAAAGCAATATTAAAGTATCCTTCCCATCAGTTTTCATTTCAGTATTTATACTTCTATACTTTAGTTTAAAATATATGTAAAAATATAGTTAATTCTGAGAGTTTTGTTGTGAAGTTCATTTAGTTCATAACGCAGTTCTGCTGCTCTGCTAAAATGGCAAATCTTGAGATCAAACTCAGACTGAGATCCCAAATATCTGGCAAACAGCTGAACCACCTAAGAATCTGGCTTTCACAAACAACCAATAATTTTCTAGAATGCATTAGTATTGCTGTTCACATTAAAAGTCCTCTAGAACTTCTAAGTCACACTAATAGTATTTGTTCATATTAGGAATTATGCTTTAAAACAGCCAGTAGAAATAATTTCAACTCTCAAATTTTAATAGATTAAACTTATTGAATATATTGAAGACCTTTATATGTGACCCTACAGAACTGTATTGGGTTTGCGTGGCAAGGTTTCGGT
>VYZV01044512.1:3074-28581 GCA_013401275.1 Pandion haliaetus
CCCCCCCCCCCCCCCCCCCCCAAGGTTGCTTTGACACCACTATGAATGAAAACGTCAAACCTGTGACATTGATTTGTCTGAGATGTCACCCCCTCTCCGATCCTCCTCTCGCCTGGCGTGCTGCCAGCTCGCAGCCTAACAGATATGTGAACTTGGTTCACAGCGGGGAGCATCATGTGAGGGGAGCAGGGGAGGGGGGCAAGCACAACCGTACAGAAAGGAAAGAAATGACTCGTGCCTTCACGGTGATGCGTTTTCCTTTATAAATTAGTTAGGCTGCCGTTAGGAGATAAAGAAATTATCTGATAGCTGTCGAGGCAGGCGCTGCTAGATTGCAGTTGAAGGGACTAAAAGAGACATAAGGGGTGTGGGGGGGGAAGGTGAACCTCACTGACTTTCTTCTGCTTCTGGTCTCCTTCCTTTGAAGGAAAATCTGTTAGTTATGCTTAGAGCCAAGACAGAACATTTTGGAGTCCAACCTTGAAGAAAAAAAAAAAAAGAAAAAAGAAAAAAAGAAATGTACAGAAAACATGAGTATGCATGTGCATGCACATATGCATTTACAGTTGGGTGAAGGAACCACAACTTCAAGCCACACAAAGACCAAAGAGAAAGTTGCAGAGAGAGGCATGCGGCTTTCTTGAGCCCCAGTGGGAATTACTGATCACAGCAGAGCCAAAGTGAGATCGTTTTGGCAAAGGCTAACACTGCTTTTCCACAGTGGAAGCCAAGGAGAGGCTTCAGGTACCGGTGAAAATTAATTGCGAGCGATTTCCAATTTCAAAGGCAGTCATCCCTAATTCCAAAGTGGATTTTCATCCAGGAACAAAGCCATGTCTGCTCTCATTACTTCCGACTCTCAACATTTCTGGACTTACTCCCACGCATGCTGGGGTGGGTGGAGGGGCTTAAGAAAAAACTCTGGGTCAGATCCTCATCTACTGTAAATCAGCATGGCACTGCTCATTTACACCAGCTAAAGGCTGCAGGGACCCATCTCATGCTTTGTCTTCTTAGAAATACATATTTTATGAAGTATTTACATTTCAATAAACCCAGCGGGAATTTCATTTAAAAAAGAAAAAACAAATTAAAAAAAATTCACCACACACTCATCCTCAACAAAAACGAAGAGATTTAAAAATTAAGCAAAGAATAAAAAAATGCAAACTCCAGTAACTCATGCAGTCCAAGTCAAAAGCTACAAAGACTTGGGGTAAAGAAACAAAAATTATCAGTGCTTAAGAGTATCAGTGACAGTCCAACACATGCTGTCTTTCGCCCTTGCACTGAATTAAATTGTCAGGATTATCACCATAATGCTCTGTTTATGAAGGGTAACGGCAATTTGTGCTGATGGCACTTGCTGCCTTTAGCTTCAAGCTGCCTTCCTGCATCTTCTCTGTAATTCATCAGCTCTCTTTTCCATCCCGTTGCCCCTTCTCACACCATGCGCTACTATGTAGGAAAAGTGGAGGACACATGACTGCAAACAGGCCAAATCGCCCACCCATGCCAATTAGACACTCATTTTCTTCCATCTGAAGAGGGGGTCAAGGAAGGCAAATTACACTCCTTTTTTGGCAAATCCCTTATCGGCAGGGCAGCACGTTTTATGAAGAACATAAACCAAACAAACAAGAAAAGACAATCCCCAGAGTTGTTTGGCTCTACTGATTTGAGAAGTGAAGAAAAAAAAAATTATTCACATAAACCTCCCTCTGCTCGTTCAGCACAGTCTTCTACAGATTCCTGAAGAACATGGCTAGCTCAACAACAGGTCTCCTTAGCAGATATAATTACCAGCGTGAGTGACACTGCTCCTTATACTTGTTAAAAAAACAACAAAATCGGGTAAAAGCTTTAACATTTTAAAATAAAAAAGAGGGAAATTTCCCTCTCCTTCCTCCAACACTTCCAAAATATTAGAAAAATAGAACTTTCCACTTGGAGTTAAAAATTCACAATTATGTGGGATTTCACCTTTAAATGTCAGTGCTGTTTGTTACATGAAAAAAACCCCTGTCAGCTTAGCCCTCCATATCTTGCTGGTGTCTGCTTAATAGATAGTTACCTGGGATGATGGATGGCTCTTTGTTAGACCACTAAATGGCTCACAGCCTAGAATAAGCCTGTATTTACTGCCAACGTTTGTTTGTTTCAAGGATGCAAACCCAAATTCGACTCCAAGCAGCTCCACCCGACATAAACACAAGAAATAAAAGAGAACTAATTTGTGCATGAGTTTACAGGGCTCCATCAACACTAGTACAATGCTAAAGGGACTCCACTCGGCTGACGTTCTGAAACGTTGAGAGACAGCAGTGCAGGGAGCAAGGGGAGTCACGTATATCCAGCTGACTGCTGAGGAGGATTGAGACCCGATAGCTCTCCTGACTAGCAATGCTGAGCAGCAAGTTGTGGTTTTTTCTCCACAAAAGGACCATTGCGCAAGCAGAGCTGGACTAAAAATCTCATCGTGTGTCGGCCATCAGGTAGCTGACTGCACATTGGGCTGGTCCTTACCCAGCCTGGCGTGCTCTCCTTACTGTCTACTCCCAAGTCCGAGCGGGAGCCAGCATAAAAGAAGCTTTCTCAGCTAGCCTGGAAGCACACCCCACTTTTGGTCAGCACAGTCCATCCTCCTTATTGCCTTCCAGGACCATACTGAGCACTCACCACTTGCAAAAGCCTCTACTGTTCCTGTCACAAGCCACTTACACAACACATCTTGGCGAATTACTTGCCAGATATGACCCACAGCTCCCTAGCTATTTCTCCGCCGGATCTCTCCTGAAGAGAAAGCACAATCTCTGACAATATGGTGCTATGCAGGCAGATGGCCAGTTAGCATTTGACAGGCTCATTTGACTTGTGATCTCCACATACCCACAATTTGAACCCAGGGCCAGAGAGATAACAGCAGAGTGCAAAGGATCTCCGACTATCGTCTCCTCTCTGCCCCTCACCACACACACTCACGCACAATCTGTCAGGCTGATGATTTTTCACACAGTTTCCTTTTCTCCTTTTGCTAGTCTGGGGCTGGTCCTGGATCACAAGGATTAATAAATTCTTATTAAAACCTGCACGAGACACAGTCCCGCTGAAAGTGCCATGGAAGGTTAATTAGCAAGGATGAGCTGAAACTTTTGTTCGTGTTTCTGACTCACTTAATCTTGTGAGAAGCCAGCAAGCTGACATATTCTGCCTCCGAAGGCGCCAGGACAAGCAGGCTGTTCCCGTGACAGCCAATGCGAGCCGTCCTCCCAATCCGGTGGATGTATTCTGCAGGTGAAGCCGGAGCGTTATACTTCAAAAAGGGAACATGAGAAGGGAAAGAAGGAATTAACAGAACACAGCATGTTAATTATAAACGAGACACTCAGCCCGCTCATCTGAAACAAAAGGGATCTTAGCAAAACCCACATGCTGTACCTCCCTCAGAATTGGCCTGTTTATAAAGAGCCCATCGGGCTTATCCCTGTAACCATCACTCAGCCACCTCAGCCACAGCAGTTTTTTGACATGCGAATGTGACACATTGGCCAACTTTCAGATAATAGGACAGTTTCCCCATCTCAGTGTCTCTCTTTGCCTTTTACATTTTATTTCTATACAGGCACGTCAGGAACCTGTTTGCCTCCCTTAAAATAAAAAACAAACCAAAAAAACCCCCATAAACCCCAACCCCCAGGACTACCATTCCAGAACAGGAAGCTGCCTGCTCTGCATTTGGGAGAAAAGCCATAAAATAAAAGACAACAGATTCAAATTTGGAGTTGGGCTAAACTGCTTTGTTTTGATTACAGCAAATCATAGCTGGTTACTGGATAGAAGAAATCTAAGAGCGATGAGGGAGTAAGTGCTTTTGGCAGCATATGATACAGGTAGCAATTGTCTTCCCATGTACAACTATCAGGCACTAAGAAAATGTTGCTTAAAGCCCCCCCTAATATAGCAGTGCCTCTCATTTACTTCACTGGAAATCAAAACTGCCCTGCCATTTGCAAGATCTGATAAAGGGTGACATATTTCCCTCCCTTTAACCTCCCCCTATTCTTCCCCCCGCCCCCCCCTCCTTCCTGGAAAAATGAACATGCACAGAGATACTGCTCAGAAATGAGCCCTCAGCAGTTTAACTGGAAAAAAACCAACAACCAAAGCCCACTCTAGTGTTTATACCTGTGCCCTCTGGCAAAGTTTCTACTGGCTAGAGGTGTGAGTAAGATGCTGTGAGCAATCTAATTGCTCCCTGCAGGTCCTTGCTCTTGGACACAGCTCTCAGGACAGCTGAGATTTCGCCTTCTGGACACACAGAAGTCTCCCAGGGCTTTAGGTAATTTGCACTGCGTTCTAACACTGGCAACTATATCTTTGGTTAAATTATATTAACATACAGATCTGGGAATTAAAGACTTCACTTCCCCAGTCTTCTCCGACTAGCTAGCTGCTACAAAATCTTTCTTTTTTAAAACCACAAAATTAAAATCAAATTTGTTACCTGAAGAGATGAGATAGAAATTAAAAAGCTTTGCTGAGGCTCTGTGCCCTGTTCTTTTTACCCAGGTGTCACTTGATACACGAGAATCTCTGTATCAGTTTTTCCTCAATTCAACTAACCTTTTTTTAATTATAAATCTTTTATAAAAATGAAATCTGCTTCATGCTCTCAGCTTCCTCTTTGAAATGACAGGCTGCTATTTTTAAGGTTCAATCCATCTCCCTTAGTTTCTATTTTTTTTTCAAAGACAATATTTCTGTCAACAGCAATGCAGCAGTGTTGGGTTTTTTTTTTTTTGTTGTTGTTTTTCTTTCTTCCCCAGGAAAATCTGAACTATGCAGTTCTACTAAAAGCTGAATACAGCTACCCAGCCCCAGCCCCAAACCAGCAAGGCCGCACTTGAAACATTCAGGTCATTGCACAGGCACTATGGGGCTACTCAATGTTTAACATTAGGATCGCACTTAAAACTCCTCATGGAACTGCCTCCCCAGCAAGCTCAGAAAAACAGAAACACAGAACTGCAAGAGAGATGGCCAGTACTTCACAAGATTTGGCTTCCTTTGCAGGGAAACGGAGGGTGCTTCCTCCCAGCCAGTGGAATATCATTACACAGCTGATAACACTGGAGTTACTGAAGAGGAAAACAGACTGTCAAAACCAAAGCTACGGTAGCAATGCTGCATTCTAGCAAAACCTTGAGTCCCAGTCCTGCAGTGAGGAATACGTGGGTCTCCCACACCTGTAGGCATCAGCACAAAGACCAGCAAACTGCAGAGGGAAGGTCTGGACTGGAAAGAGTTTTCATCTGAGCAAGACTGCACTTAATACATACATACACACATGTACACAGCAAACCTACCTGTACGATCCATGTCACTTGAGGCAGGTCTAGTCCACGTGCTGCAACATCCTTTAAAATTAATAAGGAAATTACTTTAGTAAAAATGCTTTGAAGCTATCAGCAAAGTAAGAACTCTTCTGGGATGGCAATTATGCCTGGAAAATCTGGCTATGCAAGTAGGAATTTTACGTGCCTAGTTTGGGGAGAGATGGACTGGAGATCAGAAATAACATTGAGGGTTTAAAAACGCAAGGAATATTGTTAACAGACTAATACAATAAAAAACGATCCACGACTATGGCATGAAGCCTGGAGAATATAAAAACACCTATTTCGGAAGAGTAGTGTTGAATTACAGCAGTCTGCTACAGTCCCTTTACATTGTATCTGAGAGAATCAACTATCTTAATGGTAGTGATACCTTTGGTTCTTCAGTTTGTTTCATTGATGAAAAGGCTCGTAGGCACCTACTGCCCAAACAGTGAGAGAGGCAGAATTCAATCTCTGGAAGGCAACACTATTTCAGAGCACATCGTTCCCCACAGCAAGCCTAAGAACTAAAACCTGGCTGTTTATGATGAAAAGGAAAATGGCCGTAAAGCAAATGGTTGAGAATCCTAGGCCTTGAGTGGAATGCCCAAAGATGCACTGATCTCCACCCACAAATAGTTAGTTGTTTCCTAGGTGATGGTCTGAAGTTGAGGAGAAGATGACTTGCAGGTCACCTGGCCCTACGATAAAAGGCCAACAAACAATTTAGCAGAATCTGCAGAAAGCTGGAGTACAGCTCGAAGAGAGGGGACTTCAGCTACCCCTTAGATTTTCACTAGTCTGGCTTTGATTTGGAGAAACAAAACTCAGCCCCGAAGAAAAGAGTCTGAAGCTGCTGTCAGGAGTGTTATTTGTTGTTTCTCAGCTGGTGAGAAAACCCATCAACTTGGAGAAAGACTTGAATAAGACCCTTTAGTTATCCATAGCCAAGATAGCTCAAAAAACATACCCTTTCAAAGAGAAAAGAGAGTTTAAATACTGTTCAAAACAAAGAGAGAGTGCAAACACTTTTTAATCTCCCTTCTTGATTTTCTGTTCATTAGTAATGTCCTCACATACTCCTTGGATTTTACATTCACCACGCGCAATAGCAGAGCAGGTGTGCAGATTTAACTCTGTTAGGAAATGTTTTGGAACACATGTATCTTTTAGCTAGTTGCAAAATAGAATATATTAAGAACGTAAGCAGGAGCTTAATGTACTAAAAATGTGTCAGCCACCCACTGAAGTGTTTTCATGCAACTCCCACACACGTTAAAAGACTAGGAAGCTGATGTTTTGGCAGCAAAGGCCTTCCCATAAGCACTAGCCAGGTTGCTTTGTGGCTCCAACTGCAGTAAAAGAGGAGACACTTTCCACAGCGCCCACTCTGAAATAATACACACTTTCGCTCCAACACGCTCATTAAGAAATGACTTGTTCCCAGAGTCAGAATGAACAGATGTACAAAAAGCCATTTAAAGGAGGTTGGAGAAAATAAATCAAGAGAAGTCAGGGAACGCGTACAGCAGTTACCAGGATAACAAGATTATAACCTCTACAGCGTGATCAGACAGGAGTGCTGACATCTGATTCCGATCTGGCTGGCTCTTATATACTTCCACACTGACAAGTCTTTGGTCTTTTCCTATACTGTGCTCTGTCTCACATCCAGTCATCTAGGAAAGGCTGTGTTTGATCAGAGGGCTCTGACCTTGGGACGCGGTCAGTTTATCCAAAATAAACTGATAGCCAAGCTGTCCCTGTGGTCAGGAGCAGGCACCTCTAACATGGGGACAAGAAGTAGATGGCAGGAGCAGAAGCCATCCCTCTCATCCACCAGGATTCTTTCACTCCTCTTCTAAGGTACCTTCTCTCAACACCTCTAGCTGGGAAACTACTGCCACAGACAGTATCATTCTCATGTGCACTTGCCAAAGCAAGCACAAAAGTTGAAAAGGTTAACTGAAAGCCTAATAAATAGCCAGGGACAACATTTTAGGAGGAGGCTCTCTCCCATCATCAGCCTTGTATTCACTATTGCTTTCACAATGCACCAACTCCACTCAGCTGTTACTGACACATATCAGCAGCTATTCTCCTGGGGTTTAACTTGGCTTTCTTTCAGAAGTGTCTTGGGATTTACTGGTAATTGGAGTGTTTTGCAAACTCTCAAAGATTCCTCAGTATCACTCCACCTGCATCTCCTGTAGCTCCTTTTCCTCAAAGACCCCAGTAGACAGCAGCAAGGTAGAATTACGATAAAAAGTTTGAGTTGATTTGCTTTCCTCTGCTGGCAAAGCCCATGAGCTTCCTGCTTCTCAGATCTTTAGAAAAATACTTGTGGGTCAACTTACCAGGAAAGAGAATATAGCTCAAGCAACAATTATACAGTTTTACTAGCACTACATTATTCCACACACAGAAGCACTAACCTGCTGCCAGTGCTCTTTCAAGAAGCCCAAAAGATTTCCAGTGGACTACTCTCCCTTCTTTTCCACCACCCCAGACGGCATTCCCCTTTCCATGCATGACCTCACACCACTATTCCTTAATAACAGGGAAATCAAGAATATGACACCTCAGCAGGTCACCGCTGATTCCTCTCAATGGGCAATGGAAGGCAGAAGTAAGTGACCATCTCACAGGAGCAAGGAGAAATAATCTACACCAGCACAATTTTAAAGAAAACCCAGATGCCAAGCAAACATGATAAAAACATGATAATCTGAAGCCTTAACTATGTTCCTGCCCTGATCCCAACCGCAAGCCACAGAATGACACAGCATCAAGGTACAATCTGCCTGAGGACCCCCAGAAATGCTGAAGTTTCTGCTTCTAATAACTCATGTTACCAGCCTGTGCTTGTGGTGGTGGGGTACGCAGGGGTGGGTGCAAGGGGATGGAGGGCAAGAAGGCCACACTGAAAGCAAGGCGTACCACTGCAGAAGATCAGAACCGACACAGCCACAAAAGTTTTGCAAGGGCCTTGGTTTGCTCAGTCCCTCTCACACAATCTAATTAGGGCAAAGGAAATTGCTAAAGTTGCTTTTGAAAGACACTCAATGGTGAGGTCTTGAAGGCCCTGAGCTTGACAATTGGCTGCCTACATGAGGCCTAGAAGTACAGATGGAAGGCAGCTTGCTCAGGTGCCAGGCTGTCAGTTGGATTAAAATGACTCATTTATTTACCAAAGAACCTCACAAAGTGCTTTAGCTAACAGGCAGAGAGGGCCTAACGGCTCTCCAAGCTGGGGAAGAAGCTCTCGCGCCTTCCCGGCCTGCCAAAAGTCATTACTGCCGAGTGTGGAAAGCCATCAGCAGGGTAGAGACCCCCGTCGGCAGGGTGACAGATTGGGCTGCGTAATCAGAGGAGGAAGGAGAGAGCACAGAAGCTGTCAGAGGCGAAAGCTCTTGGCTGGGGCCGCCAGAAAACTGGCAAGATGAGTTAGCGTGACTGAGTAAACAGCAAACAATCTCCAAATGATCTTTCCTCTCTCCCTGGAAGAGATGAACTTGTTTAAAAGGCACATCCCAAAGGAAGCTGCAAAGAACTTCAGCGAAGGAGAGAGAAATAAATCTGGATGAGAGCCTCTGAGATACACAGCCCTTCTTTATTTTCTTGTCTGCCAGCTTATATTGTCTGGCAAAAATATTTTATGGAATATATTAATATACATATGACATAGAGCAAATTAATAAAAGGAACAGCAGGTCCCATTGCTTACTAGAGCGGAAAGATGGGTGGAGAACATGGCATAAGGGACAAGGGAAGGACAGGAACATTATTTGTGTTGTTCTTTTGTGAGCCAGTTTTCAAAATTTTGTGGGTACAAAACGTGATTTTGCAGTGAAAAGAACAGATCCATCTTTCTGCAAAACATTTTTGCTGATATGAAGAAGAGTGTCAAAAAAGCAATGCCCTCAGAGACAGGAGGTGGTCACAGTGCCTGGCTGCCCTTTGGACATCTGCGTTGGGGAGGCACCTGTAACGTGGGACTAGTGCAAAGTGTATCTCTATATTAAGGTGTCCATATGGTCCCCATTACTGTGGTAACAGGCCACCTCCTGGTTTCAATGCATTTGTCCTCCCAACATCTCTGTAAGATAGAACAGTGCTACTATCCCCATTTTACAGATGGGGAGCTGAAGCACAGAGAGATTTTGGACTCAGACACACAACTTACTGTGCTTAACGTGCTAACCATGTGCCAGCTGAGCCATAGTAACTGTAACTGTCAGGATTTGCATCCCTGCCTTGCAGTAAATGCAAAGTAGCTTAGATTGAAACGAACAAGGGTTACGATAAATGCATTACCTTACACTACCCTCTTCATGGCAATCTAGATTAATTCACATTACTTCCCATTTATGACAGGTCAGGAGCAAACACATAACTACCACTGCTCAGCTGACATGTGGTTACTTGCCTTGTCATCACAATTCCACATCCACTTGTATGGAGCCTGTGGCACGCCACGAAATCAAACTACATCTCCAGTGTTTCAAGAGGGGGATCCCATCCACTGGGATTTCTTTATCCAACTTGGTTCTTCTTCCTACCTTGTCAACAGCTGTACGTTTCCTGGCAGAGTTTTCCTGCCACAGGCCGCATTTCCCCTTTGAACAGTCTCACCCAGGAACTGACATCCCAGTGATTGCAATGATTGTTTTCTCTCTGACTAAAATTGAGCATTCACTGTCTTTCCAAACTCATTAAACTGAAATTTCAGTAACAAGACATGCCCCTGAAATTTCTCAGTTACAGACAGCATGTGCATGGAGGATAACAAAGTTTAGCTATTTATTATTCAGAATTTACCAAATACTTTTTATCTTCAAAACACTTAATCTACACCACTGAATGATGTAAGGTTTGCTATCCTCCTCAGCTGAGACACTTAAGTATTACCTCCGTATATAGGGAAACCAAGTTATAGTTACACTTATACATTGCAAAGATGCATTTTGACCTTGATCAACCCATTGAAAGGTTGTATGCACAAGCAGGACCAAGACTAGCATGTAACAAGCACAATTTTACAGGTGATGCAATATATAATTTGGCAACCCTAAATCAAACACTCCTATAAACACAGCAGTCCTAATTTGAACTGCAGGCATGAAAAGAAGGTGAAATTCAGCCCCCACTCTCTGAAAAAAATTGCAACTAGTTTCCTTTAAGAATAACGTGCTGCAAGAACAGGAGTCATTTCAGAGCTGGAGAGGGTTTCTCAGCTCTAATTACTCCCGATCGCTGTAATTTACAAGTTTGCAGTGGGTAGAAATCGCCAAGATTCACACATTTTCAGATCAACAGCTGCCACTATTAGAGAGCAAATCGTGCAGCCTTCTGCACCACTGCAGCAGGCTAGCTGTGGCACCGACAGGTCAGAAACGAGAAGCCGAAGGTGCCACCACAACAAAAGGGTGCCAGCAAACTTCAGTAGAGGACAAGAATTTCTCCCTCAGCACCCTTGAAGGAAGCTTGAAGGGCAAAGCACGGAAAGCAGCAGAGCATGTGCATTTCTAATGACACCATTCTCTGGTTGGGCTTCCCTTCCATCCCCGCAGGTTTTTGTTTTTAACCTTGGGGTAGTCACTAAGATGGGATATATCACATTACATTCAATTTACCTGGCAGTTACGGGGCATACTACAAATCAGGATTGCATTCTACTGACTGCATATAGAGGGCAAGGCTCCAGCTCCAAATGAACAGATTTTTCCAGACATAAGACTATGCTAAATACTTAGAACCCTCTTGTATAAGACACATGCTTTTTCTGTATATGGTACCCTGCAGCAAAAAAACATATAAGAGTTTGCAAAGGGTGCACCAGTCCTTATTTAACATGTGAGATGCAGAAAAAGGAGATGACTTTCCTCAAGGTCAGGCAGTGAGCTGGAATTAGAGCTCAGTGCCAAATCCTCTGTTCTAGCATTAGATATCAGACAGGCCCATTAGCGTAGAGCTGCAAAGGGACTCTAAGTTACTTACAGTGCAAAGCAACATGCCGGTCTTGGATTTTAGGAACTCCTGGAAGACCTCTGTTCTTTCCTAGAGGATTGAAACAGAAAAATGAAAAGAGTGCTTATGCACATTACAACTGAACATAAAGCAAACTAGCTAATGTAACAATTTAACAACTATGCCTCATTCCCTATATCACATACAGCTTCAAAAGCTAAGGAATTCACTTCACAAGTTCCCGTCAGACACTTCCTGCAAATGGAAGAAAAATATATGGCATACAGGTGTGGTCCCAGGTAGGAAGGCACAGAGTGTGGGGCAAGCCTGAATGCATTTGGTCAAATCAAAGCAGCAAACACCTCCACAGTTTGCACAGAAATATGGCCTGTATGTGTCAAAAAGCAGTAACTGTTTTACGTGGAGAGGGGATCCACAAAAGATTCGGCAGCAGCAACAGAAGCACTGGCATGCTTTATGGGCAATACAGGCTTTTGTGAATGCAAGAAAAAGCTGGACATCTTAACTGCTGTCTGTTCAGTCACACGATGAGCAGGATAAGCTGATCTTGTTGACACAGCGATATAGTCACAAGAGATCAGCCTCATCGTGCCCAATGGGGCATGCAGACAAGACACTGGACTCACTGTGTAATTATTAAGTATCAGGGATGCTCAGCTGTACAGTTGCTCATGTGAACTGTTGTGGGGTAAGTCTTCAAAGTAACAGGGCAGGAGAGATGAGACCTTGGCCAGAAACCCCTGCCCAACGGGGAAAGGAGGCAGGACTCCTGGGCCCTGCAGGCAGCTGCCACAGAGCTCCCAGGGCACCCTCCCATGGCCTTCCCACAAGAAAAGGCCTCGTACTAGTGAGGGCCACCAACAGGATTGCTGACACTGGGGTGGAGGTCGATCCTTCCCATGAGTGTCAGAGGCAGCTGCTCCCCAGCCTTGTCCTCATCACTGGTCTGCACCAGCAGAATTCCTGCAGCCCCCACTTTTAACATGAGCTCAGGCTCCCAGGCAGGACTGTCCACAGTCCCCAGATCCCAAATTACCCCGCCAGCAGTTTTGGAACCATTAAGCCCCAGAATTGCAGGAATCTGCTAGTACAACTCCTCCCTTACCTTCAAAAGCCTCCTGCTTTGTCAGTCCCAAAACCTTCCTAAGCACACTCCAGTTAGTTTAACTAACTACTTTGGGGTGTGGTTTCTTCTTGATAAAAGCAACAGAAACTGATTCTCCAACCCACATTACATCACAACAATATTTGCTATCACAAGACAATCTCCGAGCACTAGTAACCAAAGGCTTCAGTAGCATTTGGTCTCCGCTTGCCAGTACCACCTATCCACCTACATTCCCTCTCCTTAGCTGTGGGAAATAACTGCACACTCGTACTCCCTTGATCTGATTCCATTTACTCTTCTCCTTTTCAGAGCTCAGGCTGTCTCTGGCCTCAGAAACACCATACCCATTTCCTTCCTGCCCCTTTTGCTTCTTCCTTCCAAAATATCCTTGTTTCCATGTTTCATGCCTTCCTCCTCAGAGTTCTAGCTAGGAGTTAAGTGAATGTCCTGTTATGTTGATGATATAGAAGAAACCTTACATACTTCACTCCCAGCTAGAGGTACTGTTCTGGGAAAGAAGGGAAACTTGGGCCTTGCTGACACACTGAACCCTCTGCTGACAAAAATTAAAGAAGAGAGCACGCTGTATCTTGTTGACAATGACAGCAGCCGTGCTCAGCAGTACCATATGGGATCCACAATTTAGCTCCATTAATGCTCTTAATTTGAAGACATCAAGCACTAATTACACACTGGGTACTAAAAAGGCAAAACCCTTCCCTTGGTGCCAGCTACTTAGTGGTGTTCTGTTGGCTTAACAGCTGGTCAGGGTAGAGTTGGGCCAGACCAGGCCTGCTCACTCGCTCAGGCAGGCAGGTTGAGGAAAGGCCAGACTGCAGGGACAACAAAGCACATGTTTCTGGTCTCCACAGGATGGGAATGAGTGAGAAAAACAATGGCTCTTCACCTCTTGCTTCATCAGAAGAGCTCTATTCATTTACCATCTCTGCTGTGCAGCGCAGAGTAGAGCGGTAACCCTCTCCATTACAGACCAAAGGCAGGATCAGGGGCTGAACTCTCAAGGGAGGTCCCTCAGCTATTGAGAGAAACAGTGCAGTGACAGTTCATTTGACACTCTTCTCTTGACCTCTCAGCCCTGTGTAGCAAGCTCCTGTCTCATCACCCAGGCCTATTCAGCTAAAACCTAGACCTACTTTGGGGTAATCACTGTTATATTGCTATTATTCCATCCCAGGGAAAAGAGCAGTCTGTCAAGACACTGTTCTTCAAAACCAAAGCCAAACTGCTCCATCCTTATCTAACTGGGGCAATTTATTGGGTAGTAATGTTTTGGGGCTTGGATGAGGTTTTCCTTTGGCATTAAAAGCCTGTCTTGACCGTATGAGAGAGAACCACAGATACATAAATGGTTTAAGTGCACCCACTGGGAATACAGAAAGGCTGCCTCAGCCTGCTGAAATAACACCTCTTGCCTCTTCAGCTGTGTTTTTCAGATACAGCTACCAAGGTACTTTCCAGAAGTGGGACAACATTCTTATTCCCATTAGCAGATGGAAGAGTGAGGCCCCTAGAGGTGGAATGACTCTCTGTCCTCTCTTCTGCCCTCCTCCCCAAAATAACCACGTAATAAATCATAGGGAATAAGGAATAAAACTGTGTATCCTGACATATTGAGAATGCTTACTTCCTGTTCCATGTTGCCATGCAGTCGTAGAAACTGTAAGCACGCAGAGGAGACAGATGAATGTTCAGGTGGTTCTGACTCTAGCCCTCCTGAAAGGACCTTTAGAAGGAGCTCATAGTGGAATTCTACTTGTTCACAGCTGGAGAAAAAGATTATCATCTTGTGGTGTTTTTCAAACTGCAAGAAAAACAAGAAAATTGCACACAACCTTTTCCACAGACCTCTCCCAATTCCCTGATCATTATAAGATCTATGTGGCTTCCATGTCCGGAGACACGATTATCCGGGAAAGGATTATGGAGTTTGACACGAAATACTGAGCCCACAAAAGTATGAGTACTTGCTGCACAGGTATCTCAATGCCAGCATGAGAGACACAATAGCATCTCAGCTCTCTTGTGGCTCCCTGTACACTATATGCACTTCAAAGCCCTAGATCTAATCCACCCTACCCTTGATAGAGTAACAGATAAAGGAGTTGGAAAGGGCAAAGGGCTACTTAATAATATAAATACAAACAGAATCTCACCTTGCATTTCTCAAGGATAAAAGCTGCTAACGTGACAAGCCTCAATTTGCTGGGGACCATCATGACATACTGCTTGAGCTTCTCTGGAACAGCAAAGTTTTCCTGGTCCATGTGGTTTGATGGAATACTGGCTTGTCTACCCGTTTGTGATGCTGGTTGGAGTGCCTTCTGGATTTCATCTGCTACGGAAATGCTGATGGGATCATTCAAACTGATATCGGCCAGTCGTGTAACTCCTACATCACAGAAAATGAAAAATACATGCAGTCCAGTCTGGGGTGCTGCTGGAGAGGGTGATGACACAGTCACATAAAAAACACCAGCTAATGCAATTGCAGTAAAAAGCAATGAAAGGCAAGGAACTAATGAGCCATGCCTCAGACACTGACAGAATACCTCCACAAACTTCATTTTTCAGGGCTTAGCCAGGCTTAGTTGCTGTGGACTCCACCAAAAGCATCACAAGACACTACTTCAGTCAACGGTGCTATTTTACATTACATAAATGTCTTCACCAGATAGACAGCATTTGGCAGTCCTGTTTTTTAAGTCTGTGTGTGGAAAAAAACCCAGCAGATCTTCACTCTATCAAGAGTGCAGGAGTCATGAGGCCTGGCTCAATTCCTGCCTCAGCAACCGACTTCTTGTACAATACTGAGCAAATCACACAACAGCTGACCTGTCCTGAGCTTTTTGCCTTAATTCTGTATTTGTAAAGGAACAAACAAACCAGTGCTTCCCAGGTTCACAGCGACTTTGCTCTGGAATTTGTAAGACGTATGTAAGGACCATGAAAGTATATACACTGACAGAAATTCCAGTAATGAAGGACAAGTGTCATAAGCCCAAAGAAATAAATAGGCATTATTCCACTTCTGCAAAGGGCTTCAGACTGGGCTGTAATATAATCAGACTCAACCAACTATTTTGCAGTTGCCTGTGCGTTATTCAGCTAAAAGAGATGCCATCTGTCTATAACCTACCTTCTGTGAGGGTGGCTGAGAGCAGGACATTCTGACGAGTCTCTCTCTCGGCATTTAAAGCATTGAGTATTACAGCTACATCCTTCTCAAAGCCCAGGTCCAGGATCCTACAAAAACAGCAGAGGTGATGAAAAATGCTGTAGGAAGGAATGAGGAGAAAGTCTTAATGCTACATAAGCCAATCAGGAATAAAGGAAGTGCTAAAGCTGATCAGATCTATGGCCCATTTAGCTTCATGTTCCATCTTCAACTTCTGCCAGGGTCAGACATGTGAGAAGACACTGACAGAATTTCTGCAATGAATAATTGTACAATAATATATCCAAAGCGGACATTTCTGCCTAATCCCAGACATCTGGTGCTTGGCTGAGGCCACTGAGCATGAATGGTTTAAGATCGCGTGCACGCTCTCTCTTATTCTTAAAAATTATTTAGTGAATTATGATGCAGAGGGTATCATAATTATTTTCCATATTGTCCTGGTTTTGGCTGGGATAGAGTTAACTTTCTTTCTAGTAGCTGGTAGAGTGTTATGTTTTGGATTCAGTATGAGAAGAATGCTGATAACACACTGATGTTTTCAGTTGTTTTTAAGCAGTGTTTAGACTAAGTTGAGGATTTTTCAGCTTCTCACACCCAGCCAGCAAGAAGGCTGGAAGGGCACAAGGAGTTGGGAGGGGACACAGCCAGGACAGCTGACCCAAACTGGCCAAAGGGGTATTCCATACCATGTGACATCATGCCCAGTATATAAACTGGTGGGAGTTGGCCTGGGTGGGGATTGCTGCTCAGAAATAGCTGGTCATCGGTCGGCGAGTGGTGAGCAATTGCATTGTGCATCACTTGTTTTGTATATTCCAATCCTTTTACTATTATTGTCATTTTATTATTATCATTATTAGTTTCTTCCTTTCTGTTCTATTAAACTGTCTTTATCTCAACTCATGAGATCTACCTTTTTTTTTTTTCCGATTCTCTCCCCATCGCACTGGGTGCGAGGGAAGTGAGTGAGCGGCTGCGTGGTGCCTAGTTGCTGGCTGAGTTAAACCACAACACATATCTAAACACTTGGAAGTTTACCTGTCTGCTTCATCAATAATCAGCCACTGAGTGCGACGGAAATGAATACATTCTGTGGACTTGATGTGATCAACTAGGCGACCAGGAGTTGAAATGAGGATATTTATCCCTTTACGTAATCTGTTTAGATTAAAACACAAAAATCCAAAAAGAAACAAGAAAAAAGAATGAGGAAAAAAAAAAAGAAAATAAAATGTATAGGTTAGCAGTTACTCTGGAATAGGAACCCAGAGTGAGGAACTGGAACCTACAGAGGAAAAAAATCATGGCTATAGTAAAATCAGCAGGCACAGTACTTTCTCACTGATTAAAACTGAAATTTCTCGCACAGCTAAATCCTTGATCATCATTGATACTCAGAGGCATACTCAATGATAAGGACAGGGTGGAAAGAAGTATTATTAAAAAAAAATCTAAACCACCCGAGCTAGGTTTTCTTTTCTAATTGAGTACTTTCTTTACTGTCAAGAGTAAACTTCTTTTTGTGTATACTTATACAGAGAGAAATGAAAATTCCATTTTGGATTACCAGCTTACAATTCAATTCTTGAAAAGGGAAAAGAAAGAGATTTTTAACACCAGGAAATCTCTTCTCCAGAAAGCAATTTCCCCCATAACAAACACTGTAGACAGCATTTGGTGGTAAGCAAATACAGGTGTTTGTCAGAAGAGAAAAAAAAAATACTGACATAAGAGATCATCTTCTCAGAAGGCTCATCAACATTTTAGAAATAGATCCAACTGGGGGAAGTGAATACTTCCTGCTGACCCAGTCACTGTATCTGTGTAAGATCCAGGGGGATCACAGCTTGATCCAAACTCACAATCCTCTGTCACAGTAAGAAAAGCACTCTAAAGAAGAGTAACACATAAAAATGCTGTAGAGCAGAAGAACCCAAAATACAATTTAAGAAGTTGGCTTCCTACCTGGCTTTCTCCGATTTTCTCTTTTCTCCCCCCATTAGCACTCCAGGCACAATCCAGGCAAATGGCTACAGAAAGGAAAACCAAGACCAATATAGATTCTTCTTAATAAAGAGACAGAGCCTCATCCAAAAATGATGTTTCCGGGCAAAAAGAGAAAGGACTGGGGCTGACAGCAGTGTGCATCTGATTTGATCTAACAGATACAGTCTACATGCACTCTGTCACCCACAGCTACATATCAATGGTACCTTTAGTTCTAGCCATGTAACTTGCTTCCCGCATCATCTAACAAGACAGCAGTACAATCGTTTTTGCATCACTTCCAATCACATAATAATATTTCTTTCCCTTCTCGCCATGTAGCCTATATGTTCAAAGACAAGCTACAATCTTTCTTGCCTCTAAGCAGCATCTTCCTGTGGCCAAGGAAAATTTAAGAAAAACACAGGACCTATAAAGTTTATATATACATGCACAGACCTACATGCACGCAGTCACCATGGCTGTGAACATTGAATGTCAGTATCATTGATACTGGCAGGAGTTTTTGCCACTTACTTTCATGAGGTCCAATCCTTCATTGAATCCAATACTGTCCAGTATTTACAGGGGAGACAATCAAAGCATAGTACTGCCATTGCCTCACTCGAGAAAATGCAGGACAGAAGCAGAGCACAGCTTGTAAGGATTGCACAAATGTGCGACTGATATATAGGCTTAAGTTTGCACAGATCACTGCTTGCCAGAAACAAAATAGTTTCTACAAAAAGAGTTTCTTCTTAAGGTTTAAAATAAGGAAGATGTCTAAGCAAGATCCAGGCAACATAACCTTAGCAGTTGGCATCAGAGTAATTGTGTCAGGAACAGCTCAATTAGCCTTTTTCTCTCTCAGTAATTACATAACCATATTACACCTCCCAGTCGTCCAGCCCTTCCAAGGTCCAGTCAGTCCACAATCTAAATCTTCTGCTTTGGGTCACTATGACAGTTTACACTGGACTTGATGGTTACTACACATTATATGTAACAAATAAAAATCTAAGGGGGTCAGTCTAGACTTCATCCTTTGAAGGACAACAAAAGTCCACTCACAGTAATTTCTCATTACTATGGAAGAAGACTGAAGTACTTTAAGCCTCAGCATGACACAACAAAATCTGACTTGGTAATTCCAGCACTAAAAAAGACTTGGAAAGTGCCTTATTATTTCAAGGAAAAAAACAGAAGACGGAATGGGAATATGGATCAGATAAATGATTTAGATACCTTTTAGCCCCATGGTAAGATACTCTGCCTCAATTAAAAGGAAAGCACTATCATCTGATGATTTTAAAAGCCTTCTAATTTCTCCAGCCATTCAATTGGTAAAGCAGTTCACCAAGTTCTACTCACCATCTGTCTAGTATTAGTTTCACTAAAACGGTACTTGTCATTGTGAGAGTTTCCATTCATAACTCAAACAGAAACAATGGCAGGTACTTCTAAAAACAAAACGTTGTGAAAATCAACTACACTTGTTTATGAAAACATGTGCAACTTAAGGTGCCACAATTAATCACTTAATTGTTCATGTAATAGTTTAAAACATGCCATAGGGAAATCAGGCACTTAAAGACAAACAGATTTGTCTTTAAGAACCAGTTATCTTGCCAGATGCTGGATTTCCTTAAACATCCAGTTGAATTCACAGGAACTGAAATTGCTTAGCATCTTACAAGAAGAAGCTCAAGGAATAAGAAGAACACAGAGCTTTGAATTCTTACCTTAAGTAGTTTCTGCATTGTATCAAAACTTTGGAGTGCAAGCTATGGAAATCAACAAAAGAAAGTGAGCTCTGAAAAAGTCCCTGGACTACAAAGATGGACTACAAGCCCCTTTGGCTCAAAAATCTGTAAGCTAATCTAGTTATGTATACCATCAGAATTCTAAGTATGTCCTTAATTTTTCTTTTAGAAGCTGCTTATTATTTTATTCTCTTGCATAATCCTTCTTTTATTATATTTGGACCTGTTCAAAAGCCTCTGTATTGGTTCAGCTCCACAAGCCAGCTCTCAGGACAATAGAGACTTCTGCTGGCTTCTGTGAAAAGCCACAGAAGATTTTGCTCCACAGGAAGAGTAAAAAGGAAAACGGCACAATTTCTGGAGGAAAACCACTATAAAAAGGAAATGCAGCCCAGAGGTTAGTTATCTTCTGGCAGTCAGGGCAGACCACGTTATTTCCTCACCTGACTCACAGAGTGATCATACCACTGCATCTTTCTACCTCTCCATTTCCCAGTCAGCAGAACAGAGATGGTACACGCAAAACTTGCAAACCTAAATGTCTGGTCAGTAGGAAGCATTTAGCTGTTGGGTTTCATGTGCTGTCTGACAGCCATTTCTGCTGTGGCAATGAAGACCACCAAGAAAGGCAATGGTGCCACCCTGACTCACTCATGGAATGAGTATGTGAGCAGGGCTTAGTTACGGGAGTAAAACTATTTTAAATGCTCTAACTACACATGCTACATACTATCATCTGCCAAGCTCTCAAGAAAGCCCATTGCTTTCAATACAAAGTAAAAGTAATACCGACTGTAATTACAAATTATCTTCATAAGTACTCTCAATGGCAGCCCTTTAAACAAGCTTACACTTTCCTACATGCTTAGTGTTCATACAGCATCCTAGAGATGCAGTAAGTTTGCTGCTGTAAAAATTTAAATAGCTTCAGAGCTTTCTCCTTTCACAGAACCAAGCTGAGACATTGCACTGCAGGTTGCATAAAATATTGTGCCCCAAACTAGATATCTGCAATCAATTCTCCACATGGAAGTTATTATCATTTGACATACAAAAAAAAAAAAAAAGGGTTGATACCCTCCTCTGAATTTGCCTTTGCAATTGCAAATAATATAAATCAAATAGAAGAGAGTTCAGTGGAGAAACCAACTCTTGGAAGCCTCATCTTCAGCATTCACTTATGGATTTGAAAAAAGGGCTTTAAAAATGAAATGTTTGTATAAACCTACCTACACATTTGCAAAGCTGATTTCATTGGTTTCACTTACTCCCCCCGTGTAAGCTGGGCAAGCTTCTCCCTCCCATTTCTCCCCACCGTGCACCGAGCTACAGAGTTTCTCCAGTCTTCACAATTATTTCCAACTGCATGACGAAAACTTAAAGAGATTCCTTCTTTCTTACTTTAGTATGGCACTGAACAAAAATTACAACATGCATCCAGAGAGCAAACACTCTTTCTGTGAGGGCAAGATCTCGGCAAAAGAACAGACGTTTCCTAAGACAGTCCCTGGTGGACCCACGTCTACATACTAAAAACCAGTGTTCAAACACTCAGATTCAGACAGAATCAGAAAGAAAAAAGGCCACCTACCTCTCTTGTTGGGACTAATATGAGTGCATAAGGCCCATCACTGCGCTGCAAACAGAGAAGACAACAGGTCCACTAAGAAGAATGCAGCGCTGATAAACAGAGCACTTCCGCGTCTAACTGCTATTAGCCAACAAAGTGAATTCTGAAGGATTTTAGAACAAGTTTGTACGCCACAGGTTGGGGTATTCCGCCCTCCCAGCTTTTAAAAAAAACAACAGCCTTTCAAATATCAATACTGCATTGCTGTCTCTTTCCTGCTTGGAAACCCTGCTCACAGTCATACCCAACACTTTATTCCATACCATAACTGTTGCACTCTTGTATTTCTGACTTGCAGAAATACTCTCATGTTTGATGTACAGCAACAATCTGTAGGTAGCAGCTGCAGATGCGTTGGAAACAACCCAACAATCCAGGATGGTTGGAAACAGTTCAACCCATAACCAAAGTCAGGATGATCTTCTCTTCCCGTAAAAGGCACAAGAGATGGCAGATCTGCAGCAGCATTTTCTGGTCAACCAGATAATCCAAACTGGGAGCAATTATCAAATCTCACTCTATGTCAAAGATTAGAAACTTATTACTCCTAAAGATGTGGCAGTAACCTTTGTTTTCAGTTGTCCCAGCATCCAGACCATTGCCTCTTCTGCACTCTACCTTCTCCAAACTTGACAATTTAGCTTATTTACAATTTAGCCTACTGCATGAATAGGGAATGTGTAACATAGTTCTTGTATCCTCTGTATCTCAACAGTACAGGAGGATCACATAAACCACATGCCCAAATAAAGAGAAAGAGAGACTGCTTGACCTTTCTATCAAGAAGAGACAGTGATGACTGCAAGATAAGAGCTGGATTTTATTTTTATTAATCTTAATATCAAAAGCAAATATATTTTATTTTGTTGCACCTACCTGTATTTTGGATTCCATTCCTTGCAAAGACTGTACAAGTGGAATCCCATAGGCAAGAGTTTTACCTTTTTAAAAGGGAGAAAATTGAAAGATTTTCCATTAAAAAAAAAAAGTGGCAATTACAGCAAATTAAAGTACCATTCATCCTACCATTCTTAAACTGAAGTCAGAGTCTGGAAAAGTTTTAATTAAGTAGAAAGCTTCCAAAACAAAAGATTGACAGGCAATTCACCAAAGGGTTAAATTAAAAAAAAGAGAGGTCATATCCCACTAAGATCTGTCTCAATAAATATTCCCATCCACCCAAGGAAGCGAGACATCCAGACATAGTTTGCTGTAGAACAAGCACATAAGTTTGTACAGTAAAAGCATGTGCTGCTTAGCTCTGCTGGCCTCCTGGATCTGCATCCCCAGCATAAGCCTTGGAACAGGCCCACGTGCAATGGCTGGCAGCTGCACATCAACATTCAGTCCCACCACTGCGCTGTTACAGAAGTTTGCACGGCATCTGTCTGTGTCACCGCAGTCCCACGCCAGGCTTCCCAGCCTGTCACTTTTACGAGCTGTACTGGGAACACGCGGTTTTGGTTCTGTTGTTGGGATCCAGTTTAATATGCCCTAGGGAAGGAGACTGACAATTAAATACTGACCTGAACCAGTCTGAGATCTCACTAGAGCATCTTTGCCTTGCAGGAGCACAGGAATTGTTTGCTTCTGAACACTGCGTAACACAAAACAGGTTAGGAAATACGAATACAACACAGGATAGAATCCTAAGGTTTTAGCACACAGTGACTGTTTCAAAACTGTTTACCCCAAATTCCACGCATTCATCTCTGCTGTGTAGCTACATCAGTAGAGGTGATTTCTAAGGAAAGACACTGGATAGGCATCAAATGTGATAAACTGAAAAATGATGGTCTTATGATTCAAGTACCAAGACAGAAGGCAGGACTCCAAGGTTCCATCTTCAGCTGTGACAACTGACTTGCTGTGTAACTTACAAGTTATTTCTCATCCCAAATTTTTAAAGCAACAAACCCTATGGCAAATGGGACAGCTTAACAGGTACTGTGGTCTTCACAAACCAATAACATATAATGAAACAATCATAGATGATTGGCTTTAAGGGATAGTGAAATGCAAAGTTTCTATATGAATTTGCTTACCTGGTCATGCTACTTATCTTTAGGACAGTGTTTATTGTGGAGATCTAGAGAGATAATAAAGAGCAGTAAACAGGTTTCATTGCCAAATTGTTCCTTTTGTTACTTTTTGTAGTACAAGATAGAGCAAAAACCAGAAGACTGATGCTTATTCTCTCCATCGCTGGCTCAGGGCAACTGGATGTAAAAGCTCCCATGTCCTCAAAATACTTCTTAGCTAGTCAGAATTACACCACTGCTGGTACATCATGAAATAGCAGACTTGTTAAAATACTGCACTCCCAAATAGTTTTCCGTGGTTTTTTTGGCATTACAACTGCAAACAGTGAAGGGTGCCGGGACAGTGCGTTTGGGGATGGGTCAGCACACTGGCCAGCACGTTGAGCTAAAAGACTGCAACAAAATCAGGCAAAGTACTAGCGTGCCTGTTCAAGTCACCATGAATAAAGGTGCATCTCAGCTCTCTAACCTGCTCCCCACCCAAAAAAAGCATGTTTCAAGGCGCACAGCCTTCCTGCCACTCACCAGATGTGGATGGAGGTCCAACTGGCTAAAAGAATCTGTAGTGAATACATTTTCTTGCACCTGCTGCACTGCTTTTCTGAGTTAGGGGAAACAAACCAAACCAAAACAAAGCACATGGTGTGGTTAAAAATTATACAATAGCATTCTATGTAAACAGCAATGAAACTACATGTACCAAGCAACTGCTTTGCCCAAGCAAGGGCAAGAATTCAAGACACTGAATTTCAAGGCATTGAAAAGGTTTTTTTCCTCCCATTTGTCTAAAATACCTGTGAATTTCTGGGATATCAGGGTTGTTTCTAAACAGGCTGGACGTCTTAATGAAAAGTTTACTTTTCTGGTTTTCATTCCGGTTGTCAGTCAACTGCTTCTTAGGACGAGATTTTTGTGATGAACTTCCCTTCTCTCTGATGTCAGCTTCTGTAGCACATTTCTTGAAGGTGTTTATTGATGGCTTACGTTTATGTTTCAAAGGTGGGTTCCCATGTGGAGACTGGAGCTTTCTTTTCAGAGCACTAGACTGCTTTAATGTTAACAAACCAGACAGCAACAATTCATTAATAACTGAGAATTAACAACATGATATCATGTCGAACACAGACATCCCTTATCCACAGATAGATCCCTTACTTTTGGAATCCCCTACCCAATGACTAAAGAAACTAAGTTTGATTTTTACAGCTAGACAGTTCCTACTCTAACAGATTCAACACCATGCCTGAGACCTCTGAACACTACTGAAATGCAAAGACAAATCTAAAATCATATATAGTGCTCATCTCTAAAGGATTTCAGCTAGCTTCTCCAGTAACTGAGCAGAACACGGTTTAAAAATCTCTCAAAAGCTCTGCAAATCTCCCGATTACATTAAAGCCATCCCTGTAGGCTTCCTTCTTTCTGTGGGCAGGAAGGATGGCCTGTACTTCACTCCAACTTACACTTCTGCCAACTTTCAGCATTTCTGAGCTCTTTATTTCTTCTTCTGCAGCAATCAGTTTATTTTACTGATATTCCAATCACCTTAAGAAAAACTTTTGCTCTCCCCAGATCCCTCCAGGAACAGTGAAGAAGAGAAATAAATGTAACTTCCTTTGGTCCCCAAAGCTCCTCAATGTCCCCCAGCCCTTTTTTCAATGAACTTGTTTTTCCCGACACGATTGCAGAACTCCCGAAACTTGTGAAATGCCAGCATACTCTTGACCCACTTTTCTTCTCTCTCTTCCCCGCTCTTAGTTGCACACGTTGATTTTCTTTGTCCTCCTATGAACCACGTTGTTTCCAAGCTCTATTACTTTTTTCACTTCTTTCTTCACATCTTTGGCAACCAACCAAAAACCAACCTCCTTCCACCAACACTCACTACCAGGAAAATGATGGTGGTGGTGCCGTCCCTCAAAGTACCTAATATAATCAGGATAAACCCTAGCAAACACTTAATGCTCACATCCTTTCGCACAACATTCTAAGAACGATTTAAAAATTAGGAATAATAACTGAAACAACCCAGAATCACTGTAACAATAACTTCAAAATTGAAAAATTCTGTTTAACCCATTCTCGTTCTCCCTTCCTCAAACTCATGAGAGTAAAGCACCTATTCCTGTAGCTCATAGCATTCCCACAATTAGAAGTTTACTCTGAAATATAAGAAGACTCCCCCTCCCTGGCAGCAATTCAGAGCATCTCTAAACGAGGCAGGGGCCTGCAAGAGCGTTACCCCCACCTTCAGCCGTCATCCCCCAGCAGGTCAAAAGCCGCTGACAACGCCAGGAAAGCGCCGAGCAGTCCCACAGCAGCCCATTTAAAGGAATTAGACAAGCTCGTACCTGCCGTTTCCCACCCACTCCCTGCCGAGTCTTCCCCCTCCACAACCACCACCCAAGGG
>VYZV01044514.1:0-70269 GCA_013401275.1 Pandion haliaetus
TTCTTTGAAGATTTAGAGATACCTTTCTTACAGCCTTTTCTGCTGGAAGAACAAGATTATAGACAAGATATACCCAGGTCTCCTCTATGGCTGCTCCCATCACTGTGACACCTGGATCCAGGTGTCTTCACTCTGGAGTGGAAACCTGCTCTAGGTTTCCCCAGGTTGCAAAGGTAAAACAAGGTGTAATCCAGTTACACTGCTTGAGATTGTCCTACAAAGGCCTGACTGAGGAATTCAATTTCCCTATTATTTGTGTATCAAATAAACAAAATGAGGGATTGCAGTTCAAAATAATAGTTAAGTGACTACCTTAGGACAACTCAAGCCAGTAAGAGAGAGCTGCTTTTAATGAGGCATAGGATTATCCATTGGCCTCCCTTCCTACCTTGCTTCTTCCATCTTTCCTGCATTCAAGGTGCCAGGCGAGCTCCCTGCTTGCAAACTCATCTCCTCTTTGCCTAATCTCTCTCACTTGCCTCATTCCCATACACTGCCTTGCGCTTTCTTGGCTGCTGTGTCATTTCCATGAAAGTTACAATATCAACCAGCAATTCGAGCTTCCTCTGTAATGCTTACACTTCTGTAATTTCCTCTTGTATCTCAGAGGCTCTACCAGGTTAAGGTTACTTACTGTTGGGGGAAATGGTACCCTTACATATAGTAAGCAATTCCAATGAATCTTGTTGTATACAAATCTTAAGGCTCAGGATTTGTGCTGTTGTTTTGTAAAATCTGAATTCTGCTCAATCCCAAAACCAGAATATGCCCCATTAACTATAAGATTCACTATCTTCTGCTTTCTTTATGTGTCTGTGAAAATTATGTTAGCAACATTTATTCTGTTTTAGATGAGAATCTAACATTATTCAAATAGATTTTTTTTAAAAAACTGATCTAGGATTAAATACATGAAGATCTATAGAAGTATTGTTAGTAGAAGGAACAAACAGATTATTTTCCACTGAAAACTAATAACTTGTTTCTTTAATTACAGTGGGCTCTTTCTGTGCTTGCACAAGCTCGAATAACAACACTTACTGGTGTTTGCGAACAGTTAATGACACCCACAATTTCCTCTTTTGTGAATTCGCAACTGGATTCTTGGAATATTTTGATATGAACACTGATCCCTACCAGGTAAAAACCCTTCCCTGTTACAAAATGTTGTACACCAGACTCCTCTAGGTTTGTTTTATTTCTGTTAACAAGTATTTTTTCCCTCCATTCCTATTTTTCTCAGCTGACGAATACAGTACACACAGTGGAAAGAGGCATTTTGAATCAATTACACATACAGCTAATGGAACTGCGAAGTTGTCAAGGTTATAAGCAGTGCAATCCGAGGCCGAAGGGACTTGAAACAGGTACAAGAAAAATAGAAGTGTTTATTTCCATTTTATTCGGGTTTTTTTCATCTGCTTAAGTACTAATTGTATCCATGAAGTGTTGCTCTCTTAAGTCTTGCTCTGAATAGTTTGGAATGATCCACATACACCATCCTGCATAACTGCATGACCAGGAAGCTTCTTTGCAAGTTTGCACAGGTTATTCTGGACACATATTGATGGCAAACAACAACATTTGACAGAAATTCTGCAGAAAGATTATCATGTTATTTGTGCTAAGCAGTAACAAGCATATGCAGATCTTTCATAGTTATAACTTTTTTCTCTGTTGCAGGGTTTATTTGGTTAGTTTTTGCCTCCCAGTAGCAGGTGAGGTATTAAATCCTGTGTTTATTCCAATTGCTGCCTGTCTATATGAACAATCTCGGCCTCTACAACTGAGACTTAACATTGCAGACTTCTAATCAGCAGTAGTCCCCTCAATTTTTGAAGAAAGCAGTATTTCTTTACAACAGTCTCTGAGTAGCAAAATAGCTGGTATTTATACTTCATAACTCTGGAATTCATTGCACTTAAATTTGGTTGATTGAATACTGTGATTTTTTTTACAGGAATATTCCCTTCTACATAATTTGTGGTGTTGCATCTTTGTATCTCTTTCTTCAGCTACAAATGTTTCTCTTTTTTACAATATCTACTTGTTTGGGGGTTTTATTATTTTTGAAAAACCGTGGTTTTTCAGTTCTTTTATATAAAACTTCCAGGAAATCTTTGTTGGACTGCAGCTCTGTCTTTATTTAACACAGTACATTTCTTTTTAGGAATTAGATGCTGTGCATGGAAAACTACATTGTGAATGGTTTTACAAGTTCTAAACACTAACAAAAGTTACTCTTGTATTTTCCTATATCAGGAAATAAAGATGGAGGAAGCTATGATCCACACAGGTATCCACACTTTTTTATTCTCCTCAGCAGCTTCTTTCCAAATAATTGCATGACTCCAGTCCATTTCAACTAATGTCTGTATCCTGCCATGTTGTACACAGCATAGCTTTTGATGCATGCATTTTCTAACTACTTTACACTGAACTTGGCTTTTGTTTTTTAGATCTACCATTCTGCATTTAACGTAGCTCATTGTCATAGCAAGACTTCATATGGCTCATATTCCATGCCTGTATTTCTTAGATGTTTACACAGGGAAAATGACACAAAAAGAATCACTTCTTTTGAGTTGTTTTCCTGTTGTTGGGTTGATTTTTAATGGGTTGGGGTTTTTTTCTGGTTTTATTTAGGAAGTCTGTACAGCTGCTTTTTAAACGTAAACCAAATGTGCTTAAAAAGCTTTCTGACATATAGGTATCCAAAGAGCCTGACTGAACCTATGGGAGTAAAGTAAAATCTTCTCACTGGCTTTAAGAAATGTTGACAGATGCTGCTTTAAGCAAAAGCGGTGCTCAATGTGAGCAGCATGTGCTCAGAAGCCAGCAGGAGACAGGTCAATATAAGTATGGCAGAAAGATGAGGCTCCTTTGGGTAGGGGGCCGACACTTTCAGACAAGATTACACACGCATGAAATGAAATTTCTTCAAAAAATTGTAATGTTTGAACTGAGGAAGGGCACCAGGTGAGGTTTTTTTTATACCTAGTGCATGAAGCTGAGGAATACGTGAAAGACTGATGTTTGCACGTATACTTATCGTACCTACATGTTTATCATGCAGAGCCCAGTTTCTCCTGGTGGAGGAACCAGTCAAACATAAAGCAAAAGCCTGAAGATACTGAAAAACCTCAGGTCTTAACAGTACTGCACTTGCTGTTCATTGAGCAATACTTGTACTCAGGGTAAAAAACAGATTAAAGTCTGTCAAGTCTTATTTAGACTTGGTATCTTCTCATGGTATATCAGTTTTATGCATTTTCTTCTCGGTGCGTTTTGGTGGATTAGCTCCTGATATACATTGTTTACCTGAGATGTAAACTGGGTCCAAGGAGCACACAAGTCTACATAAAACTTTTTTTCACAGTGTCTTCTGAAAAGAACCTTGTCATTAGTTCCCGGCAGCAAGGGAACAATTAAGATAATGTATTTCAATGTTTTATAGATCTCCAATTTAAGCAGCTAATTTTTCTTTGCAGCCAATTTTGTATTTTCTCACTTGAGTAGTTTTGGGATCTAGGAAGATGATAAGCTTTTGTTTGGTTATGTCCCAGTTGTTTGCATTGCTTATTATGGCCTGGTGGGAACTGGTTACAACAATGATGGAAAGTAATCCCCACAATTATGCTTTTAAATCTTTCATTAGAAGACATCCTTGTAAGCATTCCTCATTTTAACTACAGATCTAACAGAAATGGCATTTTTGGATTGTAGGATTGCATGAAATAGTACAGCACACAGGATTAATCTTTAAATTGTATCTTGCTACACACTTTAGTAATTAAAACATTTTAACTTCTGATACCGAGTGAATAAACATTTTGCTACTGGGATAAATAGCAGCTATAGTATAGCACAAGTGATTTTGCTCTATGCCATTACATTCCAGACACCCAGTTTCTCAATATACACAGATGCCTGGACTCAACATTTTGGTTCAACCCCCATCTTGGTGGAAATTGGTTTTCTTTTGTAAAAGAAAAAAATTTTTAAATTAACATAAAACCATTTATCAGGAATCATTAAAATGATCTCTTAGAGGATCCTTTTCTTGATGCCTGCAGAGAAACCAGCGGAATAAGGAAGGAAAAGCCCTATGCTGCTAAGTCATTTGAACTACTCCTTAAGCTTCCTTCAGATCGTGTAGTTCATCCACTCAGACCTGTTTCCAGTTCAAAATGTCCTGACCTAGTACAGCGTTGCAGGTGTTACAACGTTGAGACAACAGGCCTGTATGGAAACAGCAGATATAGCGCTGTTTGCTTAACACATAGGGAGAGAGCTTCAACGGGGAAGAACTCGTGTCCTTTGATGGACAGAACAACTCTGCAGACATGTTTGATAGCTGGATGTGGGAATTGCACGCTCCTCTCTCCTCTCCTGCTTGTCTGAGGTGTTTCAAAGCTACCAAGATGATTGCAGCTATTTGTCTTTAGTCTCAGTGGAGATATATCCACGTCCCTTATTAGTTTTGAGACAGTGCAGCCACAGATGGCACTATGGGACTCCGGGGTATGATAATTGGAGAGTGAATCTTGGCTAATGCTTGATTTTTAAAAATTGGAAGATGTTTTACTGTGAACAATTAGCAACAATTTTTCCCCTTTTTCGGTCTATGACACAGCTGAGAGATTCCAAAATATTGACCAAGGAAACCACTGTCATGCTGTTACTCAAATACAACTCATCTGCACTTTCCCATTTCACACCTATTTGTAATGAGATTTCTTACAGGGGAAAACCTTTTCTTGCCTCTCTCCTTCCCACTGTATGCTTTGATTTCAGTGGTAAACTTTTCATGCTTACTGGTGAATTGTGGAATTAAGCTGTGAGGTGACTCACTTGGTCAACCAACATACAGCCAGCTCTAGGACCTTAAGACTTTGCTTTCCTCTTTGTTTAACATGTATGAATACAAGTTACCTCACTCGCATGTGCTCAAACAAGTTATATTTGCTGCTTGACATGAAGAACATTCAACAATTCTCAGTGCCTTCTCAGTGTGAAACTCCTCTGAGAGTGCAGACACAGTGCCCTCTCTAGAGGGGAAAAGATAGATCCAGCATGAAGGACCATGTAGCTCTGACTCAGCCTTTGAGCTATTTTGTAGGAGTACAGCAAACTGCTTGCTGATCTTACTTTGCAGCACAGCCCCGTTGCCTGGCTGCTGAGGCTGCTGATAAACCCTGCTCCTCTTCGCTCATCCCCTGACTTCTCCGCTGCCCACCCTGCCACCCTGGCTAGCCCAGCTCAACGCTCTGTCCCACCCACTGCCTGGGACAGGCAGCGGAGGCTCCTCTGGACCCAAAGGCATCTTTCTGGCTCCTGCTTTGGCCATCCCCAAACCTGTTACTGGTCAAATGGCAGCACTCCTGTTTTGGTTCGTGCCGTTGCATACCAAACCACTTTGGCCACTGACTTCCTACAGCAGTTTGTTTTCCTATACAGGCTCTGGTTTGGCAAAGAAAAAAAATATGAAAATATCAATACAAATAATAACAGAGCAAAATTTAAATATTGTCACATTTGCAGTGTGGTTAGTATCTTACAGGGTTTGGTGACTAAATTCCTCAAAAATGCATCCCTTCCTATGATGTTTTCTAGGGCCCTTTATGCCTCTAAGCACTGGAATAGTAAGCCTTCTTTCTTGAAACCTCTGCAGTATTTAATTATTTTTTGTTTCAGGAAGCAAATTTTCCATAATTTGTCTTATGAAGATGGCTTTCATGTGGCCATGCCATGATCTCATTTCTCTTGTCTACTTCAGGAAAAGAAAGAAGGAAGACACTCTGTCATAGCTGTCCTGTTGGGTCCAAAAAGTTTGTGTTGCATCCTGTAATAAGGAGTTCGCCAAGTGTTTGCAAAAAAAATATTTCTATAACTTGCTTTAAAAAAAAAAAGATATTTAAATTTTACATTGTAAAATATTTGCAGCTGTTGTATTAAGTGGAGAATATCAATTAAGAGTAAAGATTCAGGTGGTTCCAAGTAAGGAAAGTGGTCTCCTTTTGTGCAGGATAAGGCCCCTTATCATAAGAAAATCTCAAGGTTTTTCCTGATGATAATGGTATTTTTCTGAATTTCCATATGATGGACTAAGTAGTGGAGAAATGCTTTCCACTGTGAAATCCCAAGTTAGTAAAGAAGCAAAGAATATAAACTATGATAGATACAAGTTGTATCTTCTGTTTTACTGGAACAATGAGAAAGACCAAGTTAACATGCAAACAAATTAATGGAGATGCCAAAAACCCACTCTAGGGATGAAGGGTTCAATATAGATAAATATTTGTGCTCAACTTCCAAGGTAATTCCTATTAGCCCACCTGCCTCTGCAATTTTCAGAAAGAGAGTAAGTCATCTCAGTGAACTAATTACTAAATGTTGCCTATGACATCATTTGTAAGGACAAATTTGTCACCTTCCCTGATAGGCTTTTGCATCACCTGATTAGTTTTTCCTTGTAGTCCACTTAGTTGATAAAATCTTTGGACTGAACACAGCCTGCACAGTGAATTAAATGAAATAGTGGTGTTCAATGTTGCTTGTCAATATAAAATTTCACTCTACATTTCATAATCTGGGTCACTATAGTCACTGCAGTGAATTTTTAAAATCTTTTAGAAATGGGTTTCCCTCATGTCTTTGCTTTCTCTGGCTGCGATCAATATAAAATGCAGCTCCATTGCTACTTAGACTCATTTGTATGCCTTTTATTCAAACTTAATATTTGATAAAGCTGTTAGATATTTTCTTTGAAAGCTTTTTTTTTTTTTTAATCAAAAAAACCCCCCAAACCCTTTAGGAGGTTCTATATCTATGTATATTTTAACACTATTTTACAGAGTGGTGCAGTCCTATAAATTAATTCACACCAAGTTTTTACAGCTTTTATGTCTCCTAATTGCTTCATGTAAATTAAAATTAAAGTTTACAAAGTAAATAAAATACTAGCTTTGACTATCATTTATTAAATAAAACGTGGCTGGTTGGTTTGTAGACCATATGTCTTGAGCTACCCAGACACCAAATTCCTGCAGGCATTGTTGAAGTTCAGGTCACTAATGCCTTTCAGAGTTAGTCCCATCTTTTATACTTAACCATTGTTTGTTTATTCCATATTTTGGTGGAGTGTTCAGGAAAGGTGAATGGATTATTCATGTATTGAAGCAACTTTAATGCCCTGAAATATCAGAGGAAAGATTTATCTCTGACCGTCATCACAAAGCCCCATTAGACCAGATTTTGCTCTTCTTTACTCAGTCCAAGGATGTAGCAGATGACAGGGAGCTTCTTGCTGTGTGTTCAGCAGGAGCTGTGAACACACCTGAGCCCAGAATCATTAATATGATGACCAAAGATGTGGAGCACCTTACATTTGGAGATACATCGTTATGAATAATGGTGCTTTCAAGCAAATTGGAGTAGAAACACACGTGGAAGCTTTGCTTGCTCTTTTAAGCTGGTGTTCACCAATAGGCTTTATTCTTTCTTTCAACAGAGGACAGTTATGGGACGGATGGGAAGGCTAACCTGCCTAATTTCACTGGCGACATTGACTGGCAAGGACTGGAAGACTTGTACAGTGTGAATGAAAGTGTATATGAATACAGAAACAACTATAGACTTAGTCTGGCTGACTGGACTAATTACTTGAAGGATGTAGATAGAATGTTTGCACTGCTGAACAGTTACTACCAGCAAAATAAAACAGACAAGGCTAACACTGCTCGAAGCAACGGGGACGGGGACGAATCATCCACGCCGTTTACCTTGGTGGAAATGACTTCTGCTGAAGAATCGAGCGGCCTGCCTGCAGAAGAGTTGCAGCTGATTGTGCCAACAGACTTTGCAGCCCTTGCTTTGAGCACGGTGAATTTAAGTCACGAGAGGAAACTTGAATTAAACAATTATATTCCTGAGAAAAGTAGTTTGAATGACGCACACTGGAGAAATAATCACCAAGCTGAAAAATGGATGGAGGATAAAGAATCAGACCGTTTTGATATGGATTTCAGTGGAAACGGTTTGATAGAGTTGGAGTCACGGCATAGCTTCACGCTACAACCCATCAGCGTTCCTCAAAAAGACACTCTTCAGGACAGTGACACTGTGGAAGATATATTTGAAGATCAAATATATCTTCCCATGAGGTCCAATGAACCCCTCATTCATCAGGCTGTAAATGTATCCATTAGGGATCCAGCTATCAGTACCCAGAAAACAGGAGCTTTCTCAAAAAAAACAGAACAGAGTCTTGCAGGGGAAACTTCACAAATCCTAAATGTAGAAGGCAGTGCCTCAGCTCCACTTTCCTTGGATTAGATCAAGTTGTAAACCATTAAATAAGTTCTCCCTTTTCTTATTAGTGAACTAATAAAGGTAATCATGACAACTGACATTCCATGTTTATTGTAGATACATTTTGCAGCTAAATTGAGCCCAGTTCGGTATTTGTCTGTGTGCATTTTTTTTTTTACTCACATATACATACTTTCACAGTAATTCTCCCCACTGGGAAGTAAGATTTCCAGTTTTTAATGAAAAGAAACAGTGTTAACTTTCGAATGCAGTAGCACATTCTCCAAGAGCTAAAAATTAATTATTTGAAGAGGATGTTCAAGTTACATCCTCTATTCCCAGAGGATCCCACCATGAATGAATGTTTCAGTCCACCCAATCTGTCTGCATAATGTCTTTTTCATGAATTATTTTAACCACTGGAAATTCCTAATGTCACGCTTTTAAGTAAAATGCACTTTTAAAATCTGTATGCCATACCATTTATGAATCTAACACCTTACATGTTCTTAGTTTGCTCATTGTCTCATGTAATTGTGAACCCAATAAATAGATTGACAGGAAGGAGGTAAACAGCATGGATTGTGGAAACAGATTCTTTGAATATTATTTTAGCAAAAATATTGCATGTTTTTGTTACTTTAATTACTCTCAGAAAGGTATGGCTAATGATTGTTAACTGTAGGAGGATTTGTTTAAATTGGATTGTTTCCCTATATGTTGATATTGTCAGTATTAAAAATCCATGAGGTTTTTTGACCTTTGTTTTTTGCTGATACTGGTAGAAAGGTTTACATCAATACATATATGCTTTTGCCACCACATCTGATTTTTATTATCCTGAACAGTATCTTGAAAGCATTATTATCATTTTGAGACTTAAATTCTTTTTGTTTTGAACAGGCATTAAAGGGAATGATAAAATCATGTTAGATTTACATTATTTTAGATACAAAAGGCACATGAGGTAAAAAATAGTAGTATAGATAATTTCTGTTGTTGTATTCTAAATTTTTTCTTGAACTTTACCAAACATTAAATTTTATAAAGTATAAAACAAAAATGACTTTGAAAAATCTGTATTACTCAAAACTTAATATCCTCCCTTGCTTTTTTATAAATTTCTAAATAATTAGCACAACAACAACAAAAAAGAATTACCTCAAACAGATGTAATTCCATAGTGTCCAATTCACGGGTGTGTTTCCTATCTGTTACATGTTATTTAGTGTAGTGAGTATTTTTTGGCTATTGCAAGCACTGCAGGTTAAATTTACATTCATTTCATTGTATTTTAAGTTGAAACTTTTTTAAAAAGAGATTCTTTTAGTAGGATTTTAATAATTTTAAGAAGCAGTCTTTTTTATGGACTCTGTAAATATGTTAAAATTACTAGCTCTTTATCTGATGTATGTGTCATGGGCTGATTGATAGAAAAACGTATTTATGGTCATGAATGATGCTATTTGTACATAGGTTTTAAGTTACTAGGATACAGACTGTGTTTTTAAATCTTGTATAATATTTCTGTGATACTTTTATAGTACAATTCTGGCTTCGGGAAAGTCTAGAAGCAATATTTCTTGAAATAAAAAGTGTTCTACTTTACCTGCTTCAGAGAAGTCCAGATGATCCAGTTTTCCTCCTAATTAAGATTTATTTTAAAAATATGTTAACAGTTTCAGTTTTAAGAATCCATCCACATTTAAAGCAATGGGTAATGAAATAGCACACTACATTCTGTTAGTTATAAATTATTCCTGGAGATATGAATAATATATATATTTTTTGTTTAAGACATGCTGTGATTTTTTTTTTTTTTTTTAATTTCCAATTTATCCCATCCTTTCTTCCTTGAAGTCAACGCATCCAGCTGTACAACCAGCAGTTCCCAAAAGTAAAGCAATGGTACACGGTGCCATCCCCTGCTTTGCCGCTTTCCCTCCTCACTGCAGAGCTCTCTCTATGACAGCAAAGCGCAGCAGACTGGACACGCAGGGCTTAACAAGAGTAGACCACAGGTCTCTAGCCAGGAGGAGTGTCTCCTTGCACAAGAGTCATCACAAAAAGGAATTTAGGTTTCAAGGTAAACTCTCTCTTACTTGCACTCTATGTTTGTTCGGTGGTCGGTGAATAAGATTAGCTTCATAGCTAAAACCAGCCTCCGAAGCTATGCTTCTTGAACTCTTCTTTCTTCTACACGGTCCTTGGACACTGACACTCTTGCAGACATGAAGTTACAGGTGATACTTGTGGGAATCAGGAAAGGGGATCAATGGTTAACCTAACTGTTCAAAAATCCGTCGTCGCAATGCTAGATAGACCCCTAAGAGATGTCCACTCCTGGAAAGCACACCGGCAAACACCAGATGTTATTTCAAAACAGGGTGCTGAGCAGGCTGAGCCAGCAAGTTTGGGAGAACCTTAAGGACAAAGGCAAGTTGAAGCAAGGTCCCATACAACTACCTCTCATATCTTTGTGCAGGGAATTATCCAGTACCAACCACATGCCCTCCATAGTTTGAAAGTGCATTTCTTTGAAACAAGCAAGATGCTTTCTTCTCTCTTAACACATGGGTAGAGACAGAGAAGGGAATGGTATAAGAGTGTGGTCTGTCCATTCACCCCACTTGCCCTTACGTGAGAGTTTCAAGTACTCAGGAAATGGAAGAGATTGCATCTTCCTCAACTTCAAAGTGGTCAACCTTCCTTCTTCCAGGACAGTGCTCTGTCTTCTAAACTATCAGAAGCTTAGATAGTGTCCTATCTTCTAAACTAGGTGGGAGCCTTTTTTATAGTTCTTTTATAGGAGTGTGGAGGGAAAAAAAAAAAATGAGACTCATTCTGTAGCTAAGAGGTACAGAGAGCAATGAGCTCTGATCCTTGCTCTCTGGAAACATGCATCAAATAATAAAACCAGACCAAAAGAAAGAGGCCAAAAGCTGTCATATCCCTAAGCGGGTGTCCTAAGCAGTGAGTTGCTATCCTGATACATTTTGCATTTCTTTCTGTACAGTACTTCTTGTCCCATAGCTGAGGCAGTTGAGCCCATGAGCAGCGCACACTGTGACTGTCAGGAAGCTCTTACAGGCATCAGGCAGTTGCAGGCTCAGGAGGAAAATGAATGCCGAAATCTGACTTCATGGGCAAGTGCTCCTCACAGCAGGCAAGGGGAGGGCCAAGAGGACCTTCTTGGCTTTTTCTGATTTGTAATACAGTGGCAGGTGTGTCTTTTTTGAAAGGCAGTACATAGTTATCTGCTTTCTGAAGAGGACCTGGAGCTGGACAGGAAGCTCTTTAAGGCTTGCTCATCTTTGGGAGGTGTCAACGTTATTTGAAATGCTTCCTCTGGGATTTCAAAGGTAGCAGCCGGTACTTCCCTCACACCCTTGGACTGTGTCAGACACTTACTGAGACCTCTTACCAACTTAAAGCCTCAAGAAAAGCAAAGATGGGTAATGCTTCGTTTCCAGAACTTCAGACATGAGTTAGTTGTTGTTATGAGTAGGTAAATCCTTTTGGTCCTGAAATGTTAATGCACACAAATAGCTNGACAGCCGAGTGCAGGGTTTTTCAGAGTGCAGGTCTGGGCAGAGACACACACACACACACACACACACACCCCCCACCCCCCAAAATCCCTTTAGATGCCTGCAGTTGTCCACACTGGCAGTCACTGAAGCACAGTGGAAGAGGATCTGTGTGGTGAAACAGTTGGGGCTGAGAAGCCAAGTGCTGCAGCAGCCCATTCAGGAAGGATACGCTCAGGACCCATCTCGAGGCCTGAGCACCCGTGGGTGGCTGGTGCCACTAGGTGTGATGCTGTAATGAAACTTCCTGCCTTCGTTTCAGCAAAAAGCAATCCAGTTTGTGTGCTGTGACACCATTTTTCAGTGAGAACCAACGTGCGCTAAGTGGAGTACAAGCCACAAAGGCATTTCAAAAAGTATGTTGCACCTGAAAGGATGCAATCACAGCCTGAGCCACCTGGGAGCTGCCTGGGGTAATATCACTCCCGCTCCAGCAGCAGATGTCAGTGCAGAGCCACCCAACAGTGCCTCTCCTCGGCCCCTGCACCACCCTGCTGTGCTTCCAACCTCTACCAAGGTAACTCATTAATTCAGTTTTCAACTAGCAATGATACTCTTGATGTGCTAGGAATCTACTGATGATAATTTAATCCACAGCACATTCCTTGGTTTAACAATTCTAGTCCTGGACACTGGCAAAATTCAGGGGGATCTGCAAGACGCTTTTTTGTGTGGTTATATGTGTTAGAAATGAAAACAGGTAAGTCTTACTTTGAAATTGGGAGTCAGAGAGGATCTGGAACCCACAGATTTCTCTGCCGTTCATGAAACAGTAGCTCCCCTCTGGTTGCATACATTGGCTGAAGCTGCACTGCTGGCTGAGGGCTTGAATCTGGTAGGCGCTGTGCACACCACTGCAGTTTCCAACTGTGGTCTGAAACCAAATGCACTTAAGATACCTCAGAAAGACATGCCACGTCCTGAATCAATGCAAATTCAGCTGCCCTGTGGCAGCAGAGTTTTGTTTGGTCATTGCTGGGGTGTGGGGGCTCGTAGTATTCACAGTATATCGAGCAGTGGGGAAGCTTCAAAGAAACAAGCCACAGCTCATCCAGTCATGAACCATGCACTACAGGTCAAAACACTTTGAGTATAAAGGCTCAATAATGAAACATGTCTAGAAAAATATATTCAACTTCAACCTGCTGTGCTTTTGATCTTTAAAGACCTGGCTGCCTTGGGACAGAATTTCCATCCATGGATACACCTATACCTTTAAATTAAAGTGAGTCCAGAGAGTAGAAAACCTAGCTCCAAAACCAAATTGCATTAAAAAGTCACATCCCCACTGCTAGACCAGGCTGGTCCCATCCACATCATGTAGCACTTAGCCCTGGGTCTCCCCTTGGCTCTGTACTGATGTTCCTGTGGACCTAAAATATAATTTCCATTTGTTCTCATTTTTAAGCATCTGTGGTAATACAAGGTCTGTGTTGCAACCACTAGAGCTCTTATGGCACGGTACTGCGGTGTGTGCTGCAGCCCCTGCGGTGTTGCAGGAGGACAGGGGGGTCCCTGACACACATACAGCCTGCAGTGTTGGGCGACTGCAGGAACAGGGGGAACCAAACCTGGCTCACTCACTTCTGACATGTGGGAGGTCTCTGTGGCATAGCCGTTCCCCACAAACCACGTGGAGGTAGTTTGTTGGTGTGGTCCATATCAGAGCCAACGAGTGAATTAAGCACTAAGCAGTGTGGGCATCAGGAGTCCAGTCCTTGGGTTCATGCCCTGGCCCTCTTCAATTGAGCAATGTAGACGCATATAGACTTTTACCCTATGTATTTTTACAACTATCAATATCTATTTCAAACAAATTGTATTTATTAGCATATAACTAATATCAATCAAATTTAGTGCTAGAGGAAACAGTGGCATTTTACAGTTTATTTCTGCACGATCAATACTTAGTTGTGATTCAGTGGTCACTGAATTCAGTGGAAGGAGTTGTTTTTGACTGCGCACTAGAAGACCAAATAATTCATTACCTGATCCAGAATGATTGCATAGCAATCCACATACCTTTTTTGTCTTTCTTTTTTTTGTTAGAAATAAAACACACTTGATACACTATTTTTTATTTCCAAATATCAAGTATTCGAGTTTGTTTTGTAAACACATGTTTACAACAGATGCTGACAATAGATTTAATTAAATGATGTGTTACACAGCTTTAAAATTATTCTAAGCTCTGCTGAGAAATAAATATAAATTTAAAAACCCCATACAGGAGGCTAAAGTATGCAAAACAAACCGCATAAACCAATTAGTCTCTTCTTACCACTGCACAGCACCCACACGCTCATACAGTCAGACATACGCTACAAATTTCCTTAATATTCTAAACAGTTGCTTAATAATGAGTTTTTTAAAAACTAAACAGTTACAGGCAGTGTGCCCACTCCATGCTCCTAACATACTACCCAGACTGTTACTATTCTTAAATCATTTGGTAGAGGTATGCACTGCAGCCAAGGGCAAAACTCCGGTTTGCTCAACTGGGGAAAACAGCAGGTCTTCTTTGAGGAAAGCCTCCGCTCAACCATGGATCTCACTGACTCCAAATTCTTTTTTGTTTTTTTTTTTTGTACTGAAACTCAGTTCTGGATGATTTTGTACACTTTTTTTGTGTACAACATGTTTTCAATGTTTTCAAATATGGAGTTTGTTACAGAAGTAGAATTTCTGACCTGTCAGTGGGAGGTGTACCTCTTAGCGCTATCTAGGATACAGATGCCTCCTCTGCATGAGCAGCCCAGGCACAATAACACAAAATAACTACCTTTCAGAATTCAAAATGAAAGGGAAAAATTTTGTCTTCCAAGATTTTAAAACTAAAACCCTCTGTTTTAAATCATAGCTCACTTTAAAGTTGACCAGATTTGGCCTTTTTGCATTGCTCGAGGTAGAATTGGCTCTTATTCTACCCCTCTCTTTCTGGTATTCCGTGGAAGAACATTACTATTTCAGATCTAAATCCTCAATTTAATTCAAATGCTTACCAACATTGTTTGGTTAAGGGGTCCCAGAATTTAGCCCAGTGTTTCTTGTCATTACTATAGAATTTATTCTCAGCCTCTGCTTAAGCAAAGCCACTAAATAAAGTAACATGCTACAGCAGGATGAATACATCCTACCTGAGATTTCTGTGGTCTGTGTAGCTTTTACCTCAGCTGTTAGCGCTGGGCCAAATCCTATACTGCCTCCTGAAATTACTTTCCCCCAGAAGAGCTAGGTAGGAATTGGCCCAGCAGGGATTACTAACACTGTCTTTGCTGGAGCAGTCCAGACTATAAGAACAAGAACACATGCAGTTGCATCATTGACATGCCTTGAATATGTCATTTAAGTCATAGTGAATACATCATAAAATACTTCAGTACCTATTAGCACCAGTGTTGTTCAGTCATTTTTCCAAAGATTATCAAGCTGTCTCACCCCTCCTCGAGGTGAACAATGTTTTGGATGCTTTTTGTAGCCCTTCATGAATTCCACAGCTTTTCACCTATTCTATATCACGAACAAAATGTTGTTACAGGATAACATTGTGACAACTGGTTTGAGATTGAAAAAATAAGAAAATACAGTACACACAACGGACAATGTAATAATTAGAAGAGTAGAATGGAACCTGAATAAATAACCATCTATTTCATAACACCTGAAACCAAGTTTGAAGCTACTTTGAACTTGCAGAGCTACGTCTGTGTTTAAAAGGCTGTATTAAGTCAAAAGAAAATAGCTTATCTGAAGGACTGGAGCAGGGGTTGCTAAAAACCACAGTTATTAATTGTAGTTAATGTAATGGCTATGGCTATGGGATATGGGTAGTGTTAGCTGTGCGCTTTAATTTATGTAATATATTCTGTGGAAAGGATAGGGAAAATTTCCTTCCTGAGGATCAGGTAGGCTTTCAAAGCTTTGGCCACATAATAACATGCATTAGTGACACTCAGTGTAAAGATGAATCATGTGAACCCTGGCCATACCTAGTCCCCACATGGAAGGCTCCCCATCTCTACTCTGCGACAATGTTTACATGTAACCTTTTTGAATTGTTATTTGTAAAACAAGATGCTGTAAGAATTCCAAGGGGAAAATACTCTGTCCAAAGCAATGCCAATTCAGATTGCAGTCGAGGTAAATCTCTGTTACCAGGTGTTTAAGCCCCTGGAAATCAACCACAGCTGGATGGCTTCAGCTGGGGGAACCCAGACACTATGGCATGCAGCATGGCATCTCCTATGCCGTTGTAAAAGACACATTATTGAGAAAACAGAAAAAGATAAACTTGCTTAGGAACTATTTTGTCTTAGATCTCTGAAAACAGTAGTAGCAACCAGTGAACAGTATAAAAGCTAAACAAGCACTTGATATCAGTTAGCTCACACATGCTTGCTGAAGCGCTAGCTTGTTAACGTCCAACCCAAGGTACTGGCCCAGTTCTTCGGCATCATCATCAGACTGATGAGGCTGAGAATCTGGCTCCAAAATAGCAGTAAGACACTTTGGACCTATATATCATCAGTTTTATGTCAATATAACACCACAAAGAGCTGTGGTATTACACACACAGGAAGTGTAATAAGGCAGCAATAATTCAGGCATTTGGGGGGAAAACCCGCAAGAACAGTACAGAAGGTGCTGACCCCTCTCCCAGCCATGCTGTCTGGAGTTACATAGAGCAGGCAGTGCTCTGCCCCATTTGTTCGGGATACTGAAAATTTGTCACCTGAACCCCTAGGTCCACATTCTGTTACTTAAGCAATTTCATTGGCTTTAAGGTCAGAAAGATGCCCTTATTTAATCTATCTCCCCATGTAATGCACACATTTTCAGCCGGAAATTCATAAAACAGGCAAATGGCAGGAAGAGCTAGAATGTGTCTTTGAGAATGCCCACAAAATACTTTGAATTTGGATTCTATTTGAAAACGAAAGCTTTCCCCCATTGCCAGATACATAAGTAGCCACACATGAATGACACAGGGGAGTACTCGAGTGCTACTTTGTGCTATTCTGGTTAAAATGATCACTGAATCCAAGGGGGAAAAAACTCAGCATGGAAATTACTCTTTGGGTAAAGGAACTCCTTTTTGAATGCAGATGGGACTCAGTCCAATACTTACATACATGCATTATTTTTAAGTGCATTACTTAAGTACATAAACCTACAAACATATTTAAGTGCTCTGCTGGAGCACAGACATAATGAATGAATAGTTTATGCTATGAATTAATAAGCTATATTTTAAAAAAATAGAAAAGCTATTTTTGAAACTACTACACTCAAGTGTTTGTGACTAATCCAGGGACCTTCAAACTTACATTTCTAATACCTACGAGGAGATTTGTGCCCCTACTTCACTTACAGAACAGCAAGTTCTGAAGAACTGCATGTTACTACATGCACTTTTAAAGATGAAATGGCTGGGCAAAGAACTCAAAGTTTCCAATTAAATATAAATTGCACCATAATATTCAACACATTCCTTGCAGCTGCTCACACTGTACTGAAAGGAGATAAAATGCCACCAGTTCCAAATTATACCATATTATATCCAGTATGCTCATGGGGAAAAAGGGGGGCCAAAACCTTAGGGGTTTTGCCTAGAATTAGACATATAGAGTCCCACTCTCCAGCTATTCCAGCTGAGACCACAGACCCTGAAAGCTCTGCAAACCATGTCCTGAGGGTGCTACACTCATAAGTACCCGAGGCCATGGCTATACCCTCTCTGAAGTTTTCCCCTTTTTGAGGAAAAAAGGATGAATCGGAGGCTAAGCAAGGACAATCACCTGTTCAGTCAAGTCCATATATTGGGGCTACTTCTCCTCTCATGTTCCTCACTCTAAATCAGGAATAAGTGGTGTAAGAGGAAATTAGTCTGTCCTTGCGATGGCATGATGGCAATTTGTGGACTTGTAGTTAATTGTGAAGTGTTGTTGCCCCATATTATTCTTGGCTGGTTACCTGCAGGTACATGACTTGGGTTTGCTACCGAGAGCAGCCTGTGGGTGAGCAGGACCCCCGCTTTACTTCTTCTTGTGCTTGCTGCTAACCAAACTTCAGTGTTTGAGAGTAGAGAGAGAAGGTGAATTTCACAGCAGGAAGACAGCATGGCTACCTTCACCAGTTGATAGATAAAGTTCCTTCTTTCTTCTTGTGAGTTGGTTTAGCACCACATGTCGATCATGACTGCTGCTAGGGATGCACACAATTTCTCTGGCGATTCTGCTTCCTTCAGCAATGACAACCTCAGAAAATAGTGTTTGTTCACCAGTTCTCAGTCCATATTTCAGTCAGTGTTGACAATGTTGGAATTGACTTCTCTGGGAAGTTAATGTGTTTCCCCTGCATGCCTTTATTGGCTTAGTTTAGACTGTTACAGCTTACTCACAACAAAGCCTCCTTCAGGAATCTATAAAAAATTGGCCAGAGTTGGGGTTTTCTTTTTTTCAGAGGATGCTGATTTAATTAAATGATTTTGTAGAAATATAGTCATATTGTCAAAATTATCTATGTCAAAAAATACTAACGATTTTTTGTTATGTTTTGCATATAATTTTAAAAGGAAAATTAAGAGGCTATTGAAAGTATGTAAACAAGGCTTTTTCAGTATTTCCAAAGTGAACATCTTTCCCTCTACATTCCAGCTTCTCAAACATTTCAAAAAATGAATGTTTTTAGATGTGTCAGTGTCATGATTTCCTAAAAAGCAGGTGGTCTCCACCCCAACAAACTCTGAAGTCTCTTGAAATCAGCTCAGAAGCAGCAGCAGTTGCAGATGATGTGTCACTTATATCACTCTCATTCTCTGCCATCAGTGTCAGCGCCTGACAATCCTACAAAGCTAATCTGCTCTCCCTTGTTACTCACATGGAACAAAAGCACACACAAGGTGTGAAACAGAATAGATGAGGATAGATGATTCATCTCCAGCCTTTTATAATTCCCTAAATGCCCTGTTTCTGAGGTATTTGAAAAGATTGTCACTCTACTTCACCCCGTGCTGATTAAAGTGGGTAAGTGATTAAAACGGATGGGTGATGGGCTGCAATTACACTTTGTCCTACTGCTTTGCCTCAGTTTTTGCCATGGCAGGAATTTCTTGGTGTAAGAAGCATTGGAGACTGGAGCAAAAGGAGACATTTTTGTCATCTATTCTGGTCTCCTATGGCAAAAAAATATACTCAGTACCTTTGAGCCAAGGAAATTTATTCCTCAGGATGAGAAGTGTAGAAGCGAATATCTCAGGTGGCACATGCTGACTGAGGATGTATTGTACCTGGTGGCTGCACAAGGGAAAAGAGTAATTCTCTGGCTTGACCCCAAAAAGCTATTAATATGTACAGAATAACAGGAGGTGATTAAAATTATATCCCCCTACGTTGTAGTTTGGGGTAGAAGCATCTGAGTTTGCAGACAGAGAGAATGGGAATCATTACAAGTCACATAACTGGACTGAGACATTCTGAAATAAGCAGCCACCATTTCAAGCAGGGGAACCATCCCTGTGGGTAGTCCCATTTGCCAACTGAGAAGAGCCAGGGGACAAACAAAGGCAGCTGGCAAAGGAGGAGAGGGAGATCTACTCTTCCCGGGACAACTCAATGGATGCCAAGGAAAGTACTGCCTTTAGTTTCAAGGACTTGGTTCCATATAATGTTTCATCAACTTAGATATTATAAATTAAAAATTAAACCAGGAATAACTCTGTTCAAAAATATGTAGAAGTTCTGCTCTTTCTTATTTTCACACATGCTCTCTACATGGCAAAATCCAAACCTGGCTATCACTGAGTCCTCTTAAAAGAGTTCTTTTAATTTCCTAAATTCCTAAGACTTTCCCTGCAGGGCAAAATACAGCTTTGACTTCTTAGTGTCCACCTGAAATCATTCTCTACCCTTTGAGCCATTATTAGTACATCATAAGCATGGCACTACAAAGCCTCCAAAGCAAGACATTAAATGCCAAGTACATTTGATTAGAAAGTCTCAGCATCTCCTGGGGAGAAAACACACTACAGTAATTTGGAATAAGCAATGGCCACATCATGTCCTGTGGGTCCATGCTTGCAGACAATTTCTAGTCTTAGCTCTTCCCCTGGAAGGGCAAAGGAGAGACAACTCACTCTTTGCCTTCACAGAAGCTTTCAGTGAAGCTGAGAAAAGGAAAAGCGGTGACATGTGGGACAAACCATACAACTAGGACCTCCAGGCCTGTCCCACCAGCCTGCCCAGTACCGGGCAGCAGGAGAGGCAGAAGTGGGGCAGAAACGAGAGGGACCCGGGATCTAAGCCAGCACCCCCTCCCCAGCTCTCCTTGGTGGCAGGGAGCACAGCACCCCAGCAGTACCAGGAGTGGAGGGGAAAGCCTCGTACCGGGCACCGCGGTGGCAGGCTGCTTGCAGCCTACTTGAAGGGTCCCTCTGCTCACTCCTGCTGCAGGCAGCAAGCGGTGCCAGCCCGAATCTCACACCATTGCTGGCTGCGAGGGGCCCGCTGGGTCCCAGGAGGCCACTCAGACACAAAACAAGGCCATTAGCTCTCCCTCGAGATTTTTTTCACCAAAGCTGAACTAGGCTGGCATGTGTATCTGAAGGACAGCCAAGCTCTTCCTGTCAGGCTGTAACTGGTTATTTTCTTCTTCAGGAAAAGTACGGATTTGGGGCTAATAATGACCACCTAAATAACATTACAGAAATATGCACATATCCGCTCTGGTACGTGCGTATGTTTCCTACATCTTAATGTTATTATAAATTAATACTGAAGCTTTTTACTCCAAGCACTACACTTGCCTAGCCTGTGTACTTCATGAAGAATGACTACATCCCATCAAATGAAAATTAATGCATATTTTGACAGGATAAAGATATTACGACTCAACATTTGCAAGCATTACCTGATGCATAAATTTTGTATGGCTTAACATGTTACTAACAGTACTTTAAACCTTACGTTCTTTTTTAATTTAATGCTCATGTCTGAAAATAGCCTCTTTCAAATTCAGTTGCAGTAATGTCTTTAAAAGCAAATGTTAAACTTAATTTGCTGCACATAAAATTATTCAAATAAGTTGCATAGTTTAAAAAAGTTTAGTTGTGCTTTGTAGCAAAACTCACAGTAATTACTCATCTCTTAAAAATATGATTTGTGGATATGAAGCTGACGATACATTTAAGTATTTTTGTGACTTCGAGACATCAACAATATGAGTTTTTGTCACTCTTCCACCAACTTCTGCTGTTCATAATACCTCACCCTTACATTGATATTAGATCAGAGCATGGACATTTAATGGACACATCTGAAATAATTACAAACACAATTTTTAAAACTCCATTGTCGGGAGGGTAGAAATAAGAACTTGGGTTGGTTTGAGGTATCCAGCCCTCAGGAACATACTATGGTTGTTTACATTAAGCTTTGTTGGTTTTATCACGTTACATTTAGATTAAAAATAGAAGGCACAGGTGTTTTACAAGGCGCCGTAATTAAGTCAACCAACAAAACTAAATATTACATTACCAAGCCAGGGGTCTATATCTCAGCAGTGACTTCTTCCAACGCATTTTCATTTGAGGAATTTATTGCTTCTGAAAAAGGGCCAGGGTATGTCTGTGCTACACAGTTCATTCCTTGTGCCACACCGATGTCTCCTCGGGAACTGAAGGTAGGGCAGGATCTAGTCCGTGCATAGTTTTGTTGGGGTCCAGCTTGGCCAACCATCTCACTCACAGTGTTCACCGGCGAAGCCCTCCATCTCTGTCTCTGCAGTTGCTCTTCTTTACACTTAATGGAATACCAGGCCAGGAAAATAAAAAAGAATCCAACAAACTTGAGAGCAGCTGCCAACCCAAAGTAGACAAAACGAAATGAGGTGACATCGTATTCCCAACAAGATCCTTGTATGCCACAATCCTGTTGCCAAAGCATGCACGTGGTGTCAATAACAGCCCCAAAATAAATTGGAGTGGGAATGTAAGCTGAAATAAAAATTGCAACAGAAATAATATGTGTTAGCATATAGTGGAAAACATCTACAGAAGCTATATGCCTTAGCCAAACAGTGTAGGTGGAGAATTTTTGAGATTTCTACACCACTGTTCTCACATGAAACATAAAAACATGGAAAACTGGTCAGCCAATCTTCCCACCAATGCTACTTAGCCCACACATGAAACGTACCATGAAGAGGAAAGAATTCAAGCAAAGAAGACAATGTAGCAGCACCTCGCAACAGGTACTGCTTCAATCTGCCATCCCCAGATAGCTCTTCTTGTACTACATGTCCCCCAAAAGAAAATACAATGTCGATCTCAGGAAATAAAATGCAGGAGAGGAACAAAATACAGCATTATCTCTAGAGCGTCACTTGCTGAATATCCATTGCCCATGAGCTGGGAAAGGTCAGGGGTTACTGCTTTAGATTCAGGAGAAAAAGTCCCAAAGACTGCAAAAAGTTTCTCTTACTGAAGATGGATGGAAGTGGTGAGACCACTAAAACTGTAAATTTTCTTTTGAATAGATCTTCCTCAGAAACAGACTTTAACTTCTAAAGCTGCTAAAAATGCAGCCAGCCCATTGAATGCTCCTGCTTTCTCCAAAAATACACCACCTTTAAGACAAGTCAGAAATGTCCTTCCTCAAAGAAAACTTCCAGATGTAGCTATACGGGCTTCTCCTCTTGTTCTCTTAGAATAGTCCTTGCTTCCTCTAGTCATATGTTTTGTAGTAGCTGAACACCTGGAGTGTTCTTTATAGGCAGGATTTTAGAAGTTCAAGTTCAATACTTTGTGGAATAAAGACTTTTAACATGTACCCTTTTTGCTTGAAACATTTGAAATTAGACATTAAGTAACAATTGCTTCTTATTTTAAAAATGCAAAAAGCTATCATTATTGCTGAAAGCAATAAAAATCCTTCTAAAATAATATTTAGTAACTATTAATTTTTAAATAAAATTTGAAACTGTAAAAAAGTCTCTGGGATAAAAATGTTGTAAAATTAAATACATTGTAAGCTACAACGTTTTCAGAAGCTATTCAGTTAAGTTGACAAATACAATTAGTCAGGCAATTAGTTGCAGATTTAGTACTTTTATGGTATATTTAAGCCAAACATGGTGAGCCTTTATGGAAATGCTGAGTAACTGTTAAGACTTACCAAGAGTTCGTAATAAAACAAACTGCATTCCTAGTGCAAAGGGCCGCTCTCCATCTTCCACGGATCTAGCAGGCAAAAAGAAAACTCTGAAGAACAGTTGTAACAGATAATAATTGTGTTATGTCCTGGCTCTACCTCCTGGCTTTTTTCTGAGCTATAAAAAGTCTTTGTCTAAATTTCTTCCGTTTAGCTTCTAATATTGTTAACTCTTATTGCTAGGAAAAAATATAGCCAGCCCCTCCCGTCCCTGCTTAATCAAAATCTCAATCACGCCTTTTAACCTTTCTTTACCTGTGTAAGCCCTGAAGAATTTCATCCAAATCCATTAAGGAAATTTAAAGAGTCCACCCAAAATGTTTATGGCTTCTCATGACAGTTTCCTATTTTTTCATATAATGTCTTGCTTTATTTTCTTCATCTTTTTCAGATAAATTAGGATTAATAGAGAATTAAGTTGCTGAAAGCGGGACTTGACTTCTGAATTTAACACATCTCTGCATAGTATAATCACTTTGGAGCTACTTTAGGAAAAGTATCAGTAGAAACATCCAAACAGCCTCTTTAAACACTGTTCCTTTTCAACACAAGTAATACAAGATTTCTTCCATTGGTTTCAAAGGAAAAACATCAAGCTTTCGAAAGACTGAATACAAAGTAATGATATTCCACAATGCAACTAGAATTTTAGTAAACCACCAATTTTCTTCCAATTTAAAAGATATTTTTAAATCTTAACCTAAAGGTCTTAGATTAACATAGGCAGCTTCTAATGACATTGAAATGTAAGATAAAAACACACAAAAAGACTGCAGTCAAAGGGGTGCAGCTGTAAAATCGAGGTTTTGAAGTCAAGCACTCACTCAGAAATTGAGAAACTGGAGAACCAACTTGGCCCACAAATGTTGGACCGATGCGCTGTGCAAAATATGTGGTTTGGGACAGTGGGCGTCATTGTTCATGTGTGTGGGCCATCTTTTTTTTTATGGGACGTTACAAAATCATACTGGAGATGTCCCTTATGCACCTCACTATTATGAGGCTCACTGCAGTATTAATGTTCATTGATTGTAGTTTACTTTTGCACAATTGCGGTGCAATGACAATGGCTTTTTATTATTATTATTGTACAGGTGGGAAACCCAGAGACAGAAGGAATAAGGTCAGAAGTCTCTGAATGGCGCTGTGCACACGGTACTTGAGCTAAGGCTGCATGAGCAACTGGAAGTCTGATGTGCCCACTCCTGAGCGCTTGGCGTCACAGTCCTAACAGTGATCCTTGCACCCATTTTGTAGATTTTTTGAAAAGTGAACTGGAAGACAAATTCCACCACATGACATGTGTCAGCAGCAGGCTCCTGCATAAACCCTAGCCACCTGAGCTGAGAAAATGACAGCAAGGGAGTGCTCGTCCTTCCTGGGGATGAGACACAGATGCCTGCCAGAGGGTCTCAGAGCTGTGCTCCTGGCTGAGCCTAAGGATAGCAAAGCCAAGTCCCGATCTGCCTCACGTTTTCTAAGGCTCCATGACCTATTACGAAGATTTGCCACTATTATTTTTATAGGGGTCTAATTGTGAGCAGCAGCAGAACATCAGCAGTCTCAGAATATCAGAGTGAAGATGTAAAAAGACTACTAGGAGAAAATCCCACTTGGCTGGGAGGACGCGTCTTGCAGAAAGAAAAGTTCTGAGACTGGTTTAAAAAAGCTCAATCTGGAGACAGATTTTACACCAAAGCAGGTCAAAAGGTGTCTCTGTTAGCAATTAATGCAGCTCAAGAGAAGCAGCTAAACAGCTCATGCTGAGGACCTGACATCTACACCACAAACATTTCAGGTTTTGTAGGGATTTACTTGAAATCAGTTCTAACCTGGTCCCAAGCACTGAATGCCCATTTGCATCTGGATCATTTTGGGTGTGCTTCTGAAGAGCATCTCAAACACTGGAACAGGCTTCCTAGAGAGGTGGTCAATGCCCTGAGCCTGTCAGTGTTTGGACAATACCCTTAATAACAGACTTTCATTTTTGGTCAGCCCTGAAGTGGTCAGGCAGTTGGACTAGATGATCATTGTAGGTCCTTTCCAACTGAACTATTCTATTCTATTCTATTCTATTTCTATTTCTAGTTTTTCTATCTTCCAGCTCATCTCCATCCAAAAGGAACTCACTTCTTGAACTCTAAGAGCTCTTCAGCTTCAGATTCCAAACTGAACTGACATCTTTAAGCCATTCTCTTTGTCCTTCTGTTACCAGTAGAACAAATACCTATGGGTGTGCTTTGTAAATCCTAGCAAATTGTTATCTCATTTTCCTCTAATTTTTCCTCCTCCTCTTCTGACAACAGCAACATATATTATACAAATACAGATTTGTTTTAGCAACAGACCATATTCTGTTTTTTTCAGCTCACTTTTCTTTAAAAATCAGGCTGAAGTTCACTTACAGAGGCTGTATTTTAAATAGACAGAGACGTTACAGAGAGTGATAATGTTTATCAGACCAGATGGCAGAGGTGGGAAAAGCCAATCCAAAACCCTGAACACTTTTTTCCAAATGGACAAATAAATGACACTACCTTTCCCTACAAAGACTGTGTTGTTCTCTATCCTTAAATGACCATGGTGACAACAATACTACTACATACAAGTTCAAAATTCTTGTGAAGAAAAAAAGTGAAGACTCAAAAACAGGCATGTGGCAGGAATGAACAATTTTAAGAAGAGAAAAGGATAATTTTAAATACTAACTTTGTTTCATTTGCATTTGAAAATCCAAACCATTGCTCTAAGAAGGCTGAAAATTTCTTCAGGAGTAATCATTTTCTTACATGATGTTTTTACTTGTTCTCTCTTTATAGCACCTGGAAATAGCTGGGCATTTCATGTTTCCTAAAGGGTATTACCACGTTACATATTCTAAATACAAGCAAGTTCCACCCTATCCATGTCAACCCTATTCTATTCACTTTTTAATGATACATAAGCTTGAAGAAGTTTGGCTGCATTGCCCCAGCCTCTTCTGACACAGGCATTGGTGATAGCAGGCATAGTAAAAATACTTAAAAAAGCATACGCGAGTTCTCACCTCAGTGTCACTATGATTGCTGATGGCTGGGCACACGCTGTTATAAGGGTAACAATGAAGAGAAATATCAAGAATGGGATAAGAGTGTTGCAGGTTCGATCACACTTCCCAGAAACAGCGTAGCCATTCTCATTCAGGTAGGTTTTTACAATAACCAGACGGAGCTGACTGCGCTGGCCCACCGTCGGCGGAGTGATCACCTGGCGACTCTGGACACAGGCACATTCTGTGTAATTTCTTACCTGGGAAGAACGAAAAAGAACATTTCCACATGAAAAACCCATACAAGAAAGACATTGTGCAGACACATGGTATGACAGTCCCATAGTACTTCTCAATCAGGAATATTCCGCCTCTAGCATCATTACCCCAAGTACAAGTGAGGTTACCACTCCAAGCATTTTTAAAGCTGGCCAGGACTCTCCATGATGAGATTGCCTTTCCATTGCTTTATTTAGGCTGAGTTTAAAAAAAATTCTGGAATAGTTTTGGAAAATTCTGCTGAAACAATTCAAACACTTCTGACGGAGGCTGGAGAAAAAGTTTATTTCTATTGTATTACAAAAACTGTGCAGAAACACTCTTTAAGCAGCACTGACGACGCCATATTCTGGAATTTGGCAGGCTGTTGACTTGCAGATTCAGGAGGTGTCTTCTGCCATCTCAATGTTAAGGCTACCCAGATTTGGCTAAAGAGCAACAAGCTGCACTTCACGCTTGGAGCCCAGGACCTTCCAGTTGGATGTGGGTGTGGATGTGGATGGGATGTGGACAGGAGCAAAACGAGAGAACAAGGGGAAAGCAGACACTTAAACAGTGACACTGGAGGACATGAGGGATTCCTGAATGGACAAAGAGGCTGAAATTAGGATGAAGAGACTGAATAAAGAAGTGGCATTTCACAGGCAAAGGGCACCGTGATTTGTGCAAGGTAAGGACGAGCTAGATCAGAAATACCTTCCTGTCACATTTATTCCACTACTTTTTTTCAACTAATCTAATGGCAAAGGGGTGTGCAGCAGATCAGCATACTCCAGCACTAGAGAAGAAACAAGCCAGGACCCATGTGATGTTACAGGAAGGTTTTTGGTTTCAATGTTTGCATTCATAAAACCTAGGACCACACATGCACTGAAGCTACACTACAAGACCATCTCAAGGTTGTAAATTTAAGCACTTGGACATCAGGAAATATCTAAATTACAGTTGCTTGTCAACTTTAATATATACCTTTGTATGTGTTCATGCTATGATGTAGCCTCACATTTTTTTCCCAAGGGATTTAGCTGAACATCTTAATAATATATCCATTTATCCAGTATTTTACCTCCCATTTTCAAAATGTGGCTCCAGCTGGTTTTTTCCTCACACTAAACATATTCCACTACAAAGAGAGAATGACTCGTATTTCATATGGTTTCTTCTATCACACTCACCGTTATGGCTTAACTCTTTCTAAAAGGAGTAATTTATCTTTAAAACAGTTATGAGATGAGGCACTGATGTTGTTAACTATTTTGTAGCTAAATAACTGAAACAGATCAGAAGTTTCACAAATGTGGGTGACTAATTTGAGACACTTGTGATCCTTTTTTTCAGAACATTTTCCATTATATACAACAATATATTCTATATGTAACTTTTCATGCCTTCAGATGTAGATTTAGGCACCCTGTGCTTCTAGAAATGGCACTTCTGGTTATTGCTCATGTCCTTCATCCAGAATATGAAGAATACAAGATTAACAACCAACTGGGAGAAGTTTTGTTTAAGTGACTTGCCCAACATCACTTAGGAATGAAGGTAATGACAGAATCCAGTTTCACAAGGCAGCACTCCGCTCTCTAGTATCACATGAGCATCTGCTTTCTTCCTACAGTCCCTCACCTTAATTTCCTTATTGCTTCCAAATGCAAATGCCAAATAGGCATGCTACAGAAAATAGTCCTCTTTACTACACAATCTTGGTTCAACACCAGAGAAACCAAGTCTGTGTACTAAATGAGGCAGACATAACACAACAGAAATGCTGGAGTATAGGAATATATATATATAAAACGGGTATGAACTGTACACTGGCATCCTTTTCTCCTAATTTTTAAGTGGTTAATTTTGAAAACATTGTATGTTATAAACTTAAATCCGAATGTTGTATGTTAACAACATTTTGTGTGATATACAGTGGCACAAGCTTACATTTGTTGTTTTCAGTAGTACCCTACATAAAGCATTATTTAATGAAGAAATGCATTTTTCTACCAAAGTCAGCCCTATTCTATTCACCATTAGCTACCAAGTTAAAACTTCAGGCCACAAAGGATCTTTTCTTAAATCATAAGAGGAGATAGTGTGTTTCAAAATCTGTAGTGAAGAGCACATACTCCCAAAGTAGCTCCCTACTAAATTAATTAATAGTGCCAGTTTGATATCAGGTGAAATGTAGCAAAGATCAAACCTATGCCTCAATCCAGCAAAGCACAAATAAGATTTATATAGACACTGAAAGATAATCACAGGCTCACATCACAGGATCTTCCAATTGGGCCAAAGCAATTTTCTACTAAAAACTAGCAAGATACTCTAAAAAAAAAACCAAAACAAAACTATAAGGGAAACTAATCTGTTTTCAATGCCATCTATATATGAACCTGCATTTTCAGAGCATTACCCAGTCAACCCAAGAAAGCACAGTGCTGGACCTAACATCCTTGTGCTTCACAGGCTGGCTCAAGAGTGCACTGGTACATTATAAATAAGCTTTCTGGAAAGCACAATCAAGTCCTGAGAAAACTAATGTTTAAATTACTCCCTGTCTTTCTTAATTATCCTTTTTTAAAGGACAGTTCTGTAACAGAAGAATTTAAGAGTTTGTTTTTTGTACGGAATAAGCACGACCATAATGCTCTGTTGATATTTAGGTCAGCCTCTACTTTTCAACTGTTTTCTTGTGCCCGGTCCTGGAAACTGCCAAATTTCCATCGTGGGATTTTACCAGCAGGATGCCCTTCCCCAGTCCAGCATAACTGGAAGACTGGGCTGTAACAGGCAATGTATTTCCAAAAAAGAAAAGGGGGGATGCTTGAGGTAGAAACAGAGCAGTCTTTGATGCGCGTCAGTCCCGAGGGGCTACTCGCGGGTTATGTGTGGGTGGGTGGGTGAAGCACTTACCCCTGTGCTATGGTTTCCACCATTGATGCAGCCAGCTAGGCAAGGATTAAAATATGTTATTCCATCTGATCCACAGACAGGCTCATACTCATGAATCTTACATCCACAGTTAACATTACAGCTCCCAGTCAGATTCCTGTGGGCCATGGCAAGAGTGGGACTGAAGAAAGGAAAAAGAACGTACAGTAAAGCAAGCACAGATATCCTGCTGTTCAGAGGGAGAAAACATCTTACTTATTAACACTGGAACTGAGAACTGATTATCAGAGAAAGATGGCATTAACTCTAGGTTATGTACATGATTTAAACAATACAGAAGAACACCCAAGGCATCCCTGCCATCAAATAAAAACACAATACAAAAATAATACCGAAGTTTATAAATTCTATCTTATTTGCCTAGGTAGTAGTTGTATTTTTCCCATTTTTTTTCCTTTAAGAGTTAAGACACCACTATTTTATATGTCCATCCTAAGCTGCAGCAATTTGTTGTTGATTACTAGTGAAGGGCTCAGTGATGAGATGTAAGCATTATGTGAACTAATAGGCATCTCCTCCCACACACCAACAACTGTTCAGAAAACTTAATGCTTGTATTATTTACATGAATATGTGAAATCTACAGGAAACTCTCTAGCTTTGAAGGACTGCTGTGCTTTTACTAAATGTCTGTAGAAGAACCACTACTCCGCTTCCCTGGACCATTCCCCAAAATCTTGCCAAAGCTCAACTTTCTAGGTCTTGCCCAGAAGGGTTTGGCAGCATGCTCAGAAGGAACTAAAGGGAATTTCAAAGCTGAAGGACACGCTCACACCAAAAAGCAGGCTCTTCAGTATCTAGCACTGCTGCTCCAAACTGCCACAGCAGGGAACTGCATCAACTCTTCACTGGCAAGCGCCATGCCAGCCTGGGCACGTCCTCACCTCAGGATGAATGCGCAAAGGGACCCCAGCCAAGGCAGCAGCTCATGGCCCTCATTGAGCTCAGTGGCTCATGTAGCAAGGCCCGAATGAAGCACTGCACTGAGACAGCTACAGGTGTCTCCCAATGCACCCTCTCCTCCAGCAAACACCTCTACATGACACATCTGGGCCCTGCCTGGAGAGAGTAGGTCATTCGGAAGCAGTTTTGGTCCCCCCAAATGGCACTGCCCTGGGTGCTGGGAGTCCCAAAGCAAGACAAACTCCTAAGACAGAACCAATACCTGATATCCTGAGCTGCCAAGGGGAAGCCAGTACAAACCACTAAGTGCCAGTGTGCAACTCATGGCTGGAATCTAGATTTTATAAACATATAATCCCACTGTGTCTCTACTTTACTGTATCAGTTGTACCACTGCAGCTCAATCCAGAAGTGACAAAGGCCTTAGTAATAGCAACGTCCATATCTGTAAGACTACAGACTTCATCAGAAGATGATGGGGGAAAAAAACCCCACTGATCAAATGGTGCTTTTTGCTACCAGTAACCAACTCTGGTTACAACTGACTGCCGGCTGTCGTCATCACAGGCTTTGACTCAGGTTGACTAAGTCACACAGTCACCGAATTAACCAGCTCCTGTCTTATGTACCGTATCACTTCAGCCCTGCCCAAAACAACTCTCAGGTCACTTAAAAATGCCCAGCTTTGGGCACAAACCCTAGAGGAGACACCTAGCTACTCCCTGCACTGAAGGAAAGCCCAAGGTGACACTGGACTTTTAACATTCCTGGACAGGGTAAGGGCTTGAGTACAAAGCAAAGGAGGAAGAGCGTTAGCAGGCACAAGGGCAACCTTACTGAAAGAAAAGTATAGTAAAAACCCCTATATAACTGTATATACAAATTCTGATTATAGAGAAACAGAAAGAGTTAAAATGAAAGAGTTAAAGAAAAAGAAAATGGATACCTGTTTGTTCCCAAATTAAAAACAGACTGGCATAACTGGACCCAGTGTACATAGAGCTATTATCAGAGGATGTAAGGTGTCAATCTCTATTACCTAGAAGCTCCTCATTAATGAGGAAGTAGTTGATGATCATATCAAATTTTTCTGACAAATAACTGGTCTGAAAAGCCATTTACTTTTAATGGGCACATTTTCTTGAAAACCTCAGATTAGTTTATAAAGAGCTACTATACTACCTTTGGCCCTTTCAGTTACTGGAATTGCTCAGATGAGTTTTGTAGCATTGCTTTTTTTCCTTTGTTGTCTAAAGACTAATTGAAAGTTTATTTTTGCATGTGTACATTTTCTGTGAAAACCTTCAGAAACACATGAAAATGGCTGTTGAGACCACGGCTGCCTCTTCACCAGTATCCTGTCTCAGAACATGACTAGGGAAGAGCGAGAACAGGGCAAGTAACTTCCCCCAGAAAAGTATTCTCTCAGCCTCTAATGAGTCTCAGCCCAAAATATTTTCCAAGTCTGATGTGGTTTTTTAGTTAAACACACCCCCCCCTTTTTTTTCCCTTATACTTTTCTGATTGAGATTAAATTTTTTGCATCAACAACATCCAACAGCAAGGATTTTTTGACAGTGCACAGCCTGTTACACGAGCTGTTGTTAGTTTTGAATCTGGCTCTTGCTAGCTTTATCTGACAGTCCCCACTTCTACTACTTCCCCAGGGCTCAGTACTGGGGCCGGTTCTCTTTAATATTTTCATCAATGATCTGGACGAGGGGATTGAGTGCACCCTCAGTAAATTTGCAGATGACACCAAGCTGGGAGGGAGGGTTGATCTGCTCAAGGGAAGGAAGGCTCTGAAGAGGGATCTGGACAGGCTGGATCACCGGACTGAGGCCAATTGTATGAGGTTCAACAAGGCCAAACGCCGGGCCCTGCGCTTCCGTAACAACAACCCCATGCAGTGCTACAGGCTTGGGGAAGAGTGGCTGGAAAGCTGCCCGGCAGAAAAAGACCTGGGGGTGCTGGTTGACAGTTGGCTAAATATGAGCCGGCAGTGTGCCCAGGTGGCCAAGAAGGCCAACGGCATCCTGGCCTGTGTCAGAAAGTGTGGCCAGCAGGAGCAGGGAAGTGACCATCCCCCTGTACTTGGCGCTGGTGAGGCCACACCTTGAGTACTGTGTTAGTTTGGGGCCCCTCACTACAGGAAAGACATTGAGGTGCTGGAGCGTGTCCAGAGAAGGGCAACGAAGCTGGTGAGGGGCCTGGAGCACAAGTCTTATGAGGAGCGGCTGAGGGAACCGGGGTTGTTTAGCCTGGAGAAAAGGAAGTTGAGGGGAGACCTTATCGCTCTCTACAACTACCTGAAAGGAGGCTGTAGTGAGGTGGGTGCTGGTCTCTTCTATCAAGTCATTAGTGATAGGACAAGAGGAAATGGACTCAAGTTGCAAAAGGGGAGGTTTAGATTGGATATTAAGAAAAATTTCTTTGCTAAAAGGGTTGTTAGGCATTGGAACAGGCTGCCCAGGGAAGTGGTTGAGTCATCATCCCTGGAGGTATTCAAAAAGCGCATAGACAATGCACTTCAGGACATGGTTTAGTGGGCATGGTTAATGGTTGGACTTGATGATCCGAAAGGTCTTTTCCAACCTAAATGATTCTATGTTCTACTGTGCTTGTAAATTCTGAACACATGAAGGCTCCTGAAAAAATAAACTCAAGGGGTTTCTATGGCCAGCATGAAAATATTTGCAAGCTCTAGTGAAATCCTGTAGTTACAATTAAATAAACCACATATAATATTAACTAATCTAATCTAATCACATCTAGTGTTACTTGAAGGCATTATGCCGGAAGGTACTTGAAGGTATAGGCATAAAGCATTACCTTTTATCCATGCTATTACTGAACATGCTAGCTCAAGCACCAAAAAGAAAGTAACTGTTCCGCTTAGACATATGCAGACACACTTTAAAATGTAGGTTATTTTCTGCTGCCACTACGCAGCCAAATTATAACAAGCATGAACTTTTAAATGGTCCATATTATATTTATACCTATTTTTACTACACTTGCCATACTCTCCGTATTGTTTCAGGTTGCTAAATTAATATGTGGAGAAGTAAGAGTCTACAGTGTGGTTTACTGCTGGTTCAATTTTCCGCATCTCATTTGGAATTTCATCTGGGTTTAAAACACTGCCAGCAACATTAATGCATTAAGGCAATGGAAAAGTTAACCTGAATGACCTTATTCATACCAATCTATTTCCAAGTGATAGGGTTGGCTGAGGCTAGGGACCCTAGGTCTTATTTCCTAAATACCTTTCTGTCTAAAGAAATCACGGTTCCTGAATTCTGTGCCCGTGCTCCCTCTTTACTGCATAAGGTGATTCCAAGCCACTGAAAACTGAAAAGCAGCTGCTATCAACGTTTTCACCTGAAGCTTCTCCTCTTACTCAGGAAAACTCCCATTTTATTATGTTACTTGCTGTCATAGCTGCCCTCCAGGCTTGAAAGTGCTATTCTGTGTCTCTAAGTACCTGAATGTTAGGGACTGCAATATTCAGTATTGCAATGCACAAGTTTTTCAGAAGGGGGCCAGTTTCAAACTACTTATTTTATGGACTGTAATTTGCAGTACCTAAACCTGAAAGTTTTTAGTTCTTCCAGGTGCCAAAGTCAGAAAAGCAGGTTCTGTAAGGAATCAAGACAGTTGGTACTCCTGAAGATCTCAAAAAATTCAGAACATGGAAGTGAGGGCCTGACCTCCCTCCAATGACTTTCTGACAGGCACTCTGGCCGGAGAAGGTGAGATGGGAGCTGAGAGTGATGGCAAGAGCAGATCAGAATTGGGTCTAGAGACAACGATCACAGCCAGACTCAGTCCAGTGATCACACAGCAAGTCCAAGAGAAAGGATGTGCAGGCCCTCACCTCCAGCTTTCTCCACAACAGCTCTTAGCAGTGACAGAGCTGACCCTGGACTCAGCCAGCTGAATTCCTTAACTCAGGTGACCAAGCTCCTAGAAGTGGCGGGGGGAACACTCTGCACCCTGACACTGTACAGGAATACCAGTGCCCGCTACAGACAGCTCAGTGAGTTCCTACATACAGAGCAAAAAGCTGCCCCTTGGTGCTGATAGCCTTATCCAGACACACCACACTTGATGGATTTGTAACATCTCTTCTGAAGTGGAGGAGGAAGCTTCCTCTTCTTCATCAGCTCTGCAGTTGCCTGAGGTGGGCACACTGGGGTTCCAGGTCCTCCTCAACCTGATGGGGTTCAAACCTTCATCTCCTTGATGGTGTTCTTATTAGCAAGTTCCAGAATGGCACCTCTTTCCATCCTTCCTGCTGAAGCTCAACATGATCTCAATCCTGTCCATGCCTCCTCATCAGTAACTTTCTACTGCCATATCTACAAGCAAATCCTGGAGCAGGGACCAGGACTGAAGCCATTTCTTCCAACAGAAAGGTCCTTTCAGAGGGTTTTGGTTAGGTTCCTCTCTTGCTTACTCTTTTATCTTCTGCATCTCTATACATTCCTCATTTTTTCTCCTTTCTCTTTCTTTGTATATCCACCATCCATTTGTGCAGTGGTTATGGTGCTCTTGGGGACATCAGGAGTTCAGGGTCAGATTGTCTTTGACTAAATAGCTAGATAGAGGTTACCACACAAAAGGTGAGCAACTTTTGTAGCAACCAATTTCCTGACTTCCTAGCAAAAACCCACTATCAGGCAGTTCCTACCTCCTCCACCATAACTGTTAAACATAGCGGCCAATGCTAATAAAGTGAATATCGGTGGGAAACAAACTACACATCCTTTATGGTTTGGACATATTTCAGATGCTTCCTTCCCATCTTCGAGTCACAGAAGCTTAAACACCTGTACCTAACTGGCTCCCTAAAACCACACGAGTCTATGCTTGGTCGCTTGGAGAATTCTGGCCAAAATACAAACAATAGCTTATTTCAGTTCAGTAGTCCTTAAGAATAGGTAACTATACTAATTTCTGGGTTTTGGAAACAATTCACATATTTCAAACATGTCCCAAAGCCCTTCTTCAGTCAATGCTCTCCTCTACCTTCTCCACAGTGGTCACAATGGCAGAGATCTAGTTTAGCTCAGAAGACAGGACCATGTAGTCTGTCATCTGCATGGTCTTGTGACTTTTCATAGCTACAGCTCATGGTAGCTGAACAGTGAAGAAAGGCGGTACTTCAAGAATGCAGTTTGGGGTAATTTTTTTTTCTAGTGGGTTTTATTACAGTGGTACCAGAACTCTTTGGGATGTCATTAGCTTAGTTTGGAAGATTACTTTGAATACTCCATGTGCCACCTTTCACCAGTGTTTCACAGACTGCAAAATGCCGCAGCTCATGGCTACAGTCGCTCTGGCCTCAATCCACAGAGGCGCACAGCTTCTGGATCCTCTCCCGAGAGGTTGGAGCTGCCTAGTTCCATGACACAAGGCTGTCACTCCTTCCTCTTCCTGTCTGATACTTTTAAACTAGCTGATATTTTTTTCACAAATAAAAGTGAAAAGTGTCCTTCATTGCATCGTTTATCCAGTAGTCCACCCATTAGATATAAAAACCTAGTTCCAAAGAATATTGAAGCAATCCATGCAAGGCTGAATGTGACAAAGAAGACAGGTTGCAGGAGCAAAATTTAAAGGCCTTTTCCAGAGACTAGAATATACATATGAAAATCCCCAACTCCAGGAGAAGACTGTGCCCTTTGACTTCTCACACCTGAGTGGTAAGCGGAGCTGCAGGCACCATCCTATTCTGCCTGTGGTCTGTGTGCAGTCCAGTCCAGAAGACCTGAATTTCTGAGAAAAAATGCCAGTGTGACCCCTGCAGAATCTGCAAAACCAGACAGATCTAAGTACTGAGCTCTGTTGGTGCCTGAGTATTTGCACATGCACCGTAAGCAAAAATCTTGCCTTGGGAATTATGTTGGTACACACAACCTCTCCACGCCGAGCACTGCAGCATAATATTGTATGAACTGTGCTGCCTTGTTTGCACTGCTCTCAGTATTGCTTAATGGCCACAGCTGTTTAAAACTAGCTCAAGTATCTCTGCTCCAAGCAGATCAGTAGATATCCAGGGAATTTTAGCACCTCCTCAGCCAGGCAGGAGCTGAACAGGAATCTGGATTGGGTTTGTGGCTGCATCCTCAAGATCCTGTACACATACAGACTGTCATGACTGCAGAGCCCCACAAGGGCTGCTGTTTGCTTGTCTTCACATCTGTAATGCATGGGCAGGACCACTGTAAAGGTAAACAGCTAGCACCAGATTAACTGCATCCCAGCTACCTCACAGACCACAAGGGATGTTATTCTGCTCCCATCTTCTACACCCAACTAGATCAGACTTGGCCCCAGAGCCACTCTATACACAGCAATTGTCACCCCTGTCACCCGTCATCTCACCTCCTGTCATTAGTGACACTAAGCAGTACAATTGCTGCTTAGTGGCTTCCACTTGACTAATTTTTAATGTATTTTTACACCACTATTTGCTTTTGCTGAATATGCTTGTCTTCCCAGCTGGGTACTTTTGCAGTCGGTCAAATGTTACTAAGTAGCTCTTAAATATTTATTGACTGTCTACTGATCACACAAATCAAGTTCACAAATTTAGCTCTTGGAGCTACTTTACGCTTTATGGTCTAGTTGGATGTTAACCAAAGCCTTTCTGAGTGTTTTCTTTCTTGCACCATAAACAAACAGTTTTAGAAACAAGTTGTAGCTTGAGCAGGAAATTAAATACCCAGGACTGACATTGGTTCTGTCACCTTCTCAGCTATCAGCTGAAACTTGTCTTATTATATCATGCTGGATTCCAGAAAGCAATATGCAGCAACACATCATATACCAACAGGCAGACTTTTCCAGTAATCTCTCAACAGAACATTTTCTCCAATGGAAAACACCAAATCATCAAAACATTCCTCAGGAACATACTGATTTCAGCAGCACAGTGACAGAAGTTTTTCACACCAACAGGAGAGGCAGCATTTTTGGAGTTTCACAAGCTCCTCGGCAGCCTGCTGAGCTGGATGTCCCAGATGCCTGAATACTTTGGGTAAGCAGGGACTCCCCAACCTGCCTGGGAGACCCTCATGCCCACATCCCAGCTGCCAGCAGGTCTCTGCCACCCTGCACATGGACAGGTCCAGGGACAGCCCAGGCTGCTGGGAAAGGCACAGCTCAGGTTCCCCTCTCCAACTTCTCCCACACTGTGAAACGCATTCTTCTGACCTCTTATCCTTCCATCACCTAAAACCCTTCTCAGCAGCAGATGGGTCGTGTTGTTCCATAGGCAGGAGAGCCTGCTCACCAGCTCACTCTGCTTACATCGCTAGCTTGCTTCAGCTGCATTGCTGAACATTACCATGACACAGAGGTTAGGAAATCAGCTTAAAAATAAAGGCATGCAAGAAATGAGAAGAATGAAACCAGAAACTGAAGTGAGACCACTGTGATAATTTAATCTCAGGGGCATTTTTTTGTTTGCCCCAGAAGAAGCCTTAAATTTACAGATACGCAAAGCAAATATGCTCAAATTAGTAACAAACTACTGCAAGCTGTGTCTCTCCAGCTTTCACCACCTTTTGTATCTCAGCAAATCACTGTAAGTTTATTTGGGGGATTCTTTTTTGCTGTTTACAGCAAATGCCTTGCACGCAAAGAGGTGGGGTTTTTTAATTGTTTCAAGAACATGTTACACACAAAATCATCTATTAACTCTGCTTCCAAAAGCTCATTATCAGACAGTTGTAAGAGGTTCATGCCTTCATGTTTACCTTCACTGCTCACTCATTCACTCCTCTTTCAATGATGAGAAGCTAATGAAGGATGAAGGAATTCAGATGCCGGGGACACAAAGTCTCTACTGACACATATCCGTGTAACCCCATTTTCCTCACATGTGATCTACCATATAGCATATATTAAAACAGATTTCTATGAACACTTCTCCCAGGAGGGGATAATTTTTTCTTGAAGGTATGTATTTTTCCAGCAGCAAGCTGAACCAAAATACTCTCCTAATCCTGCCTTCTGACACTAGGAAGCTATCTACTCTCCACACAGGAAAACAGAGCACTGATCCCTGAACCACTGCACAGCACATCACAGATTTTACCTGAATCGGTCAGAAAGAGCAGGCTCTTACGAAATCGCACTGAAGCTAGTAAGTCCTGCTCGTGAGCTGGCGTGTGGGAAACGCAGCTTAGTTTTAATGCACCCACTGCTGTAGACACACGAGATGTCTGAGAAACAGCTGCCTCACTTCTTTCAGCGGGTGCAGATGCTGCCAACTTGCAGTGCTGCTGCACCTGAGCTGCCAAGGACACCCGTCATGCATGAGCACTCTAACAGAAACCATGCCCAAACAACAGCATTTCCTGAACTATTCTTTCAATTACAAACAATGTCGCCACTCCTTTCATTAATAAGACTCAACTGCAAATTTGCTAAACCTGTGCTGGGACAAAACCCAGAATCCCATCTGACAAATTGCATTTATTCACTTCTCGAGCAGACTGTTCTATGTCTCCATGACATGATGCTGGTAAAGCTAATAAAAAGGAGACATTTATTAGATGCAACTAACAATAAAAGGGACTCTAGTTCCTAACACTTTTTTTTCTAAATCCTGTTCGCCTCTCCGACTATTACTCTGTGGAGGGCTTGTGGTATAGGAGTAAAGTAAGAAAAGGGAAAGTGTAAGGTGAGATTTATTGCCTGGAGTTTTTAGAGCTCTGATGTGTTATTTCAGATACCCAGGGTTGGACTGACACCTCATTGTACTGGCAGTCAATGCACACATATCAGAAAAAAAAGGTGGACTTTCTTCCCACCAGGCTACAATCTAAATGAAATGCACTTTTTTGAAAAAAAAAGCAGTGCCCAACTGTATTTTGGTAACACCTAAACAAAGAATTGGTTTGCACATGGTTTTATTCGTATTTATTTAGATCGCTGTAGTAATGTACAGGAGGAAGGAAATAGGAAAGGAGATAAGCCCCCACCACGTATATTCTATAATTTTAATATTAGGCTATATGATAAAAAGGATTATCTTAATTTGATAGCAATATTTTTGGTTTGGTATTGAAGGACATTCTGGGTGGCAGAGATCTGCAGTCTCCTTGTTGGCAAGCAGCTGGAAAAGCAGCAATGATGCAATTTTTGTGTAGCCGTCAAACAAGGGACCCTCTCACTGTGTTAGCTGGATTCCTTCTTTGTTGTTATTCTGATCCAGATAGTCACTGCTTTCAAGTTAAGGTATCCAACTGGCTGATTGGACTGAAAGAGATACAAGAATAACAGAAACCCAAACTGGTGGTACAAGAGGAAGAACAGAATATTTTTTTTACATGAAGTGCCTCAGTAAGTCAATTGAGTGCTTTAGCTAAACCTTAATTGCACCAAAACAAAGAAAGTAACCAAAAAGGGTCTGTTTTGATTCATTACATACAAGAAATGTGAGAGATGGAACTGAACTAAACCAGGAATCTGTCACTACGAGTAAGCTCCCCATGGAGCCTGTTTTAGTTGCCTTATACCACAAAATGTGGAAGAGACAGGTCTACAAACAAGCAAAGCAACTGATCTCTGCTATCTCCCCTTTATTCAGTACTGGTGAGGCCACACCTGCAATGCTGGGTCCAGGTCTGGGCTCCCCAGTAAAAGTCAAACATGGACACACTGGAGAAAATCCAGCAAAGGGACACTAAGTTGCTGAAGGGACTGGAGCATCTCTCCGATGAGGAAAGGCTGAGAGAGCCGGGACTGTTCAGCCTGGAGAAGAGAAGGCTCGGAGGGTCTCATCAATATATATAAATACCTGAAGGGTGGGTGCGAAGAGGACAGAGCCAGGCTCTTTTCAGTGGTGCCCAGTGACAGGACCAGAGGCAATGGGCACAAACTGAAACACAGAAGGCTCCCTCTGAACTTCAGGAAACACTTTTTCCCTGTGAGGGTGACCGAGCACTGGCACAGGTTGCCCAGGGAGGCTGTGGAATCTCCATCCTTGGAGATACTCAAAAGCTGCCTGGACAAGGAGACAATTCACTGATTCAGGACCTCCCATTCGGACGTTGGTTATGGTGCAAGAAAAGGGATGCCGTATCATGGTTTGACATAAGGCTCCATACACTGTGTTCAAATATCAAATACGCCTTCAGAGACAAGGCTGGGGCATGGAACAACAGGTTCTAAAAAGCTGAGATGTACAATACAGAGGTGCCCTTGACAGTACTGCCGATGACAAACCAACAGTGACAAAACTGCTTGTGCCCAACACAAACCAGCAGAAAATCCTTGCAAATGTATTCTAATCTGTGCATGCATCCAGGTCACATCCACTTCCTCGCAGCTGGTACAGTTAAAAAAGTGCTGACTTATGAAACATACTGAATTATGAAATATCATTGCCTACTTTGCTGAGTACTGGTATGCACATACTTCTATGTTAACTAAAACCCGATTATCCTTCTCCTCTGTACTGGTTTATGGCTCAGTTTATCAAAGAAAAACCCCTACTTATTAAGTGTAAAAGAAAACAACAGTAGAACTGAACAGGTTTGTCCAGAGAAGATTCTCCTGCAGGGTATGTCTACACTGCCCAATGCAGCTGAGATCTCTGGGCTGCTGCCAGCACAGGTAGCTCAGACATCAGGCCCAGCATAGCCATGTTAAGGCAGAGCATCATGCAAGACATTTACTCTGAATCAAGTAGCTGTACTGCTTCTCCTATCCAATGTAGCCTGTTGAACTAGCTTTGATGTCCATACACTGCACTGCATTCGAACTAGGGAATGAAGTACGTGTTTTATTAAACCTCAAAATGAAAGCATGCTTTTCGGTTACGTGAACAATAACTTTCTTTGATGTCCGAGAATTGTCTACCAAGTAAATGATTTGAAGCTATCAAATGATTGACCATGAGGATTAAGAGAATGTTTATCACGTCAGATATTCCAGATGAATTTATGTGTAGTGCTGCTTCTTTAGTATCATTTTGATAATAAATTTGGATTTGATCTCTGCATTAAAAAAATCATACAGGTCAGGCTGCAAACTCCTGAACCATGCTTTGTAACATGCTGTTAATTCTCAATTTCTGATGACATTACAGTCTGAGCATACTGATTTTTATACTGATTTCAAAGAGGTGATATACCTCAACCTTTCAAGAATTTTGCCGTTACCACCTCTGACCTCTTTTCTCAATAAGAACAATTAGATTAAGGTGGTAAAGAAGTAATGCTACTGCAGACTTTCAGTACAGCTGTGAATAGATGCCTATTTCAATTCATGCTATGCATTTACTGCAAATGCTACTGCAGACTTTCAGAACAGCTGTGAATAGATGCCTATTTCAATTCATGCTATGCATTTACTGCAAATGTTATTACATACTGCAAAAAAAAAATTAAGAGACTCTTACAATTCCAGTGTGAAGGGTATGTGTTACATAGCAATAGTTTGCCTTGTCTTCAATTTAGAAATAGATTTCAATTAAATAGCACTTTTTCGCAAACAGATACAGCCTTCTCATTAGCCAGGCAGGGACATTATGACTTGCCACACAGTTCAATTAATTGCTATCTAAAATTTATGTTTTAATTCCTAATAATTTTCATTTCTTCATCTACACCCACAGGCTGTCACAAACATTAACAGAAGGTGGTTAATCAAAGCATTCCACCCCCTTCCCATCCCCGTTCTCTCCTTCTTCAGCCCACTATGCTCAGACAAGAGTATATCACCATGCTACTCCCCTCTACAGTCAGCCCCTCAGCACCATGTTTTAACTCTAGGTATTAAGAATACAAAGGGGTAAACCAGCTTTCCATCAGCTCATGACTTTCAGTTGCTGGTTTTCCTTGCTCTAGGATTAGGGTTTGACAGCAACGTAGTAACACCCAGCAACACGCAATGCAAAATATTCTTTGTGTGAACAGAGCCTATTTTCTTCCTCCCTTGCTTCCCATTTTTCTTATTTTTCACTTGGCTTGCTCACTGCCCCACTGCAGTTCTTTTTTCCCCACTGATTATCCCTTTTCTTGCTCCACACTTCCTCTACACTCTCTCCAAACCTCAAAATGTTAGAAGTCCAGAGCTGAGCCTTAAATGCAAGATATTCAAAGGGATCTGATACCTAGCACCTGGCCATAAATAAAAGGCACACGTTGTCTCAGATGTGAAAGCAAAAGGAAGAACATTGATTCAGATAAGCTTGCGCTCTTCAAACATTTACTGTGTTCTTGTGTTTAAGCTACGCAAAGAAGGCAACTTTGGGGAACAGCTAATGTACAAAATAAGAAAAAATAAAAAAGCTCATGATCAGGTTTCTGAGGAATTACCTTCCACTGAAACACCTTCTCACAACTTTTACCACACTGTCTTCCTTCCAAATATCCCTCATTTTTTTAAAATGCCTTTCTATGCATTTCTTAATGTCACAGCCTAAATCCCTCGCTCTCAATACATTCCTACATCCACACGTTCTTTTTCACGACAGCCCTCTTCATTCTCAATATATCTTTAAGGGTTATGATCTAGTTGCTGTCTTGATGATCCAGCAAGCACTGGAGGGCATTCATACAACTGGTAAGGGGTTCAGAAGCAGCGCACACCACTAATGTTGATAGCACATGCCCAAGTGATTCCTCTGAAATAGGGACTATAGACCTAAGACACTATTATGGTGATAATAAACAAACCTACTCAGAAATAATCTTTATAATCCCTTTAGTATTTTCATGAGCAGAAAACATTTTGAAACACCAACTAAACTGAACAATCTACAGAGGATACTATTCTTATTTTCCTGTAAAAATCACTGAAATGCATTCTAATGCATTTTCCCATCCCTCGAAAAGGTGAGTTATTACATAAGCTTCATTATAAACTAGATGTAAAACCAAAGGGCCACATAGTAACAGTTGTGTTTACATCACAATACTCACCAAATTCTCATTTGAACATGTGGCTTCTTCAGTGCATCACCCATCAGCATTTTTTACATTTCTTTATCAGGCTTATTGGAAAAAGCTGGTTTTGCCACAGATGATTCCAAGATACTTACCCAGTAGTGTACGGTATATTTATTCCCCCTAGATTAATGCTTTCACATCCAACAATGAAGAGAGTTGAAAAGCACAGCAGAGATACACCACTGCAGATCATAGCCAACTTTGCAGACTCTCTCGCACCGAGTTTCAGTTTTTTTATAATGTAGCCACCTAGGACAATACCAACACCAGCACTTGGGACAATAATCACACCTGCCAGGAAGAAATTCAAGCAACATTAAATCAGGACCTATAGAAATGGTATAAAACATAAATATTGGTTTCTTTCCCTAATTAGATGACTGCAAATGCTGCACTAAGATCTCCATTGTCTGATTCTCTGCTAGCAAACTGAGTCAGACTTTTCAAACCTCTGGAGTGTTGTCAAAGAATTAATAAAAGCCTCCTTATGATATTACCAGCAGCCAAAGCACTATAACAGAACTATTGTACTTACAAGCAGAAACATTGCTTTGTATTTATTTTAGAACAGGGAGAAGGGCTACATATTGCTCCAGCTGAACCACTGAAAATTTGAAGACATCCAGATTTGGACACAAATCCTCCTCTTCCTACTCTCATGATTAATTCCAATGAAGCAAAAGTGCTAATCTCAGGCGGGACCCCAGAAGCCTGCCCAGTGGGGAGAGCATGTGTGAGCCTTGCTGCAAATTCTGCCTTCTGGATACTTTATTCAAGCTGAATAGCACTTTCCTACATCAGCACCCTGATTCACCTCAGCACAGCCACGTGGAGTGTAAACTGATCAAATACGATTAAAAAATTAAGATACTAGAATTAGTATTACGGTAAGTTTAAGACACAAGAGACGTGCCTATGAAATTTCTGTTGCTCCACTGCTGCAGTTATAAGGTGGCAGTTCATTAACATATCACCAGGTTGTCCTCACTTGTTGGGGCCTGAGGTGGTGTTAAGTCAGCGAGTGTCTTGCTCTTCTTCGCTTCCCTTGGCTTTTGCTTCTCACTGACATGTGAGAAGGTCTTTAAATTAGGGCTTTCATAATAAAGATGCATTCCACATAAATATGGAATTTGCACAACTTTTGGCAGCTGCATCTACAGAGCTAAACTTTATAATGCAAATTCTTAAAGATGTTGGTCTTCTTTTTGAAGAAGCCAGTAAGACTTTCACTTGCACATATCTCTAATACTATTGCAAAGCATTCTCATTCTCTGCTAACTTGTCTAAAGGTGAAGGGGACATTGTATTTATAAAAATGTTGAGATTGTGAAAGTAAAAATAAGAGGTAAAAATAGTTGCCACCTTAATTATACTGCCATCACCAATGGCATTATAAAATAAAAAGTCATTTCATGAGGAAGATTGTTAATAATAACCCTTCAAAGAATCAAAACCAGTCTTTCTCATAAAAGCAGAAATTAAATGCATAAGTCCTTCTAGGAGAATTAGATGATTTTCACAAAGTTCAAAGCTGTTATCTCTCCCAAGCTGTTCTATCTCTCACTTTCAATGACTGAATATGAACAAGGAAAAGAAATAATGCAAATCCTTTCACTTGGAGTGAAAATGTTCTCTCTGGGTGAAAATGGTAACTCAGCCATCTAAGCCTGCCAGGCATGCCCTGCTCTACAAAATCTGTGTTGGAGAAGCCCACATCGACGCTGAAGGCAGACTGGGATCACTTGCAACGCCTTCTAAAACACCCCTGTTAGGTGCACCAAATTCCATGGACCAAACTTGTGGCTACATCAGTTATATCAACTAAGGATCTAGCCCAAGGTTAGGGCTTACTAACAATAAACTAACCTCAGTATTGTATTCTTCTTCCTTCCACCTTATAGTTTAGCTTTGAGTTCTTAACCTCTTTTGGACTTCAGTCTACCTTTTCTTTCTTATTCTCTTGAGGGCACAGATATTGGAAAAGCCTTTCACTAGAACTGAGACTCTGTGTGTCTATGTCTAGTACCTTGTCAAAACTTAGCATGTAAATATTTTGCAAGGCATTAGGTTAGTGATTCTTCCATTAGTGAGCTATACTGCACTGCTGTTTTCATCCATCCCCTGCCACACCATGAAGATCAGAACATTAACAATGAGGAGAATATGAGCAAATTGCCTTCCAAGGCTCACTTTCATTCAGGAGAATGGAAAGGTAAAGGAAAGCCTACATAGAAGAAGTATAAAGACCAATTCCTCCATGCAAAGTGGCACTGGGGATGGAAGAACTCTCTCTCTGGGAGAAACTGTAAAGGCAGGAGCAGGTTTCGTTGTTTGTGGTGAAGGCAGCAGAGAGAAGCACTCGCTCCCTCCTGCAAGTCAGGAAGCCTGACAGGTTCTTTTACCCTAAGTACTCTTCATCTCAAACTCATCTTCCTTATGCCCCTCTCTTTCCGCAGGGGATGTGAAACAGAAGTGATGTACTGTCAAAGAAACACAGCTACTAAAGCACACTTCAACAAGCTTCCGGGGCAAAGCAAAGCATGTACATCTAATCAGGACATGCATTCTTCTTATTCAAAGGCATTTAGAGGAATAAAGCTTAAGATCTGATACTAAGCTGTTGCACTGCACTCTCTTTCATTTTATAATGACAGTTTGGCTTACAGGAATTGTGCGTGTGCTAAATACACTCCTGGGTACAGTGCTCCAAGGCAGTACTGGCTTTCAGTCAGCAATTTTCAAGCTTTGTCCTTTTTGCTGTTGTCAGGGTGCTGCAGCACTTGAGGCTTTCCACAGCAGAAAAAGATGATCTTAACAGCTACTAATAGTCAGGGAACAGAAAACTGCTATGTCTGCTAAGCGGGCTACACTTCCAAAGGGAGTATCATTGAGATTTTCAAAGCAATTCTGTCTGGGATACATATTATACCTTTGCTAAAACTAAAGGTAGATCCAATGCACTTGTAACTATTTTAGCAGAAGTCACCAGAACAGTGCTTTATAACATATAGTGTGCAGTTCTTCCAATTACAAATTATTTGAATTGTAACTCTCTTTTTCACAAGTAAATCTGCTAGCAAAGCACCTTAGATTTTAACCTGGATTTGTCTAAGATCTACCTGTAACCTAAAGTCANTTTTATTTAAGAAAGCCTGGAGGCTAAATGCCACCTGCTCTACACATGGCAAACAAAACTCCAAGCAAAACAAGACTGCAGCTCAACCTGCACAAGTTCAAGATGTGAAGTTTGGCACATGGCATTTTTTCTGGTGATTATTGCCAGGTTTGTTTAAAAACAGAACAAAATTGAGACTTAATTAAAGAATTGCTACTTATGAATTGAGACAGAAAATGACCCAATAAAGACTTCACATCAGTCACATGAAGAGATTCAGCAAGTGCATGTACTCAGCTGGCAACATACATATGACGCACAGATGTAGCAATATAAATAGCATGTAAGTCCTCCTTTTGCTAACCAGAAGTTTGTAAACTGGACCTGTCTTTTACTAGAATAGCCAGTAGCAATCTATTACAGAATCTCCAAGTTTCCTTTTCCCATTTTTCCTAGAAAAAGAATTTATACAACTGTTGACTCTAACGCTAAGTTTAGGAGTTGAGGTTGTGGAAGCCATGCTCATTTGTCTGTGTTGCACATCCAGCCTGAGCTATCTCATCTTCTTCTTCTGGTTCACCTTAATAGTCTTTATCAAGTAATTTATAACAGGGAAAACAACAGATGTTAATAGCTTCACACCCTGAACAGGGTCACATCTTTTTTTCCTTTTTTAATATACTGGCTGTTGAGTATTTTGTCTGGTAAGAATGTTTCTGGTTTATCCTGAGAATAAAACAAGTTAAGTTATGGAGTAGCAATCCCATCAAGACTCATTACAGTAAAACTCCTCTGCGTGTGTGGCTACTCTAACTTTCAGATAGAATCATGGTCTCATCAATCAATGTTTCCTCCTTATACACAGAACACAGGGATTTCACGCCCTGAAGAAAATCTCATCCCAGCAAGCTCTCAAACAGAAGTCACCACATGGTGCTCCTCTGAGTGTGGGTTTCCCCTCCACACTCTAGAAAGACTCTTCGTGTTTCTTCCAGCCACTACAGGTGACAAATGATTCCCATGTGAGGTCTCTGTGTCTTCTCTCTTTCTTCTGCTACTTTTTGTCTTTTCCTTGACTGATGCCCCTGGGCAGCTTCACCCCATACTTCACCCCTGTTCCCCCAACTCACTCTCCACTCCCTCACTCCTTCACTCCTTCTCAGCTGCAATATCTGGAAGCATGGGGGAACAAAGAACTAACCTGCCTAGCAGTTGGCCGTTATTCTATATGGGAAGCACTACGGAGAAGTAAAAAAGATGCTTGTAAAGACAAGTGTCTTTGATGCAGCTAGGAGAGAAAGATGATCTGCATGACATGGGCCCAATTCTGCACAATGTTGTGGTCCCTTTCCCTAGCGAAGTTCCCATCTCTCCCTCCCGCAGAGCAGTACGAAGCTTAAAATTTTGTGGTTTGTAGCTCTGTTAGAAGTTGGACTTGGCTGTACATTGCTGCAGCAGCAGGGGAAGTGCCACACCTGCAAAAGAGGGGTCTCAGACCTGAAATGACAGGTGGGAGAGGATTTGGGGAGCTCTCCTGACTAGACTAGATTGTTGTGCACTCAGTGTTAATAAATAAATAAGGAGAAAACCCACCAGCCTGGAGGGGAGAGGTAACTGAAGGATGGGACAGATAAACAACTCATCACTGGGGAAAAAAGAAAGGTTATTTTAAAAAGCAAAGAGGAAGTAAAATTCACAGAAAGTAAGAACAGCTTTAAAAGATCTTTTAAGGCACACGAATTGCAGTAATGCCTATGGGTTTTCTAGCTTGTTTTTGTTGCCTTTTTCCCCCTTGAAGACCATTAACATATTAGAAAATGTCTGTCTAGGCTTATGTAAAAAACCCAAGCCCTTTAACAACATAAATGGGTTCACATTTTACTATACACATATAACAAACATCAAAAAATGGCCTGAATATCTAACCAAATGCACAAAGCTGGATCCAATCACCTGTTGTAACAAGCACATTTTTGGTTCATTCTTACATAGATTCATTTCAATAGTCAAAGAACGCCAACCCTTGCAAGGTTACACTACGTGGCAATGCCTTACCAGTGTAGATGCTGGCATTGGAAGCTGGGATGCCAAACTGTGACTCGATGAACTTGGGAATGAAGGTAATAAAAGCTGTGACAATGGCACTCTCAGCTGTGTATGACAAACTCACAAAAAGGAATGTCATGTTGCTTAAGATCCTGACAGCTGCTCTTGGAAGCTCTATAAAATGACAAAAATGACAAACGAATGTTAAAAATAATGAGCAAGAAACAAAAGCAAACTGAAACAAAACAAATTGATTTTCTTTGAGATGGACTGGCAATAATGGCTTGCTAGCATCTGGCTACATTTGCTAGACAGAAGGGAGAGTGCGTATTTGGGATTGCAGTCTTCACTGTCTGCTCTTACCCTATCTCACTGCATCGCCCCGGGGCTGCAGTCCCACTTTTCACAAACACAACTAAGGTCTGTTTTAACAAAACTGTCTGAAGAAACAGGGTCTACATCATAACACTATAAAGGAAAGAAAAACAGCAATAAAATGTAGCAATTTTGGAATTATTCTGATGTTTTATTTTGAAATTTTCTATGAGAGAACACATATCACACTGTTGAACTGACAGTACTGAGTTTTGCATTCCACAGGAGGAAAAGAGATCACATACTCCCCCTGTAACTCTCTGCTTCAAGGACCATGCTTGGAAAGCTGGGATAATAATACTATAATTTGAAAAGGGAACCAAAAGATTTTTAATTAAACATTTTTCTACATGATTTAAAAGTATTTACAATAGATGCAGACAAAGCATACTGAAAAAATGTTGTAAATGTTATCAATGAATCTCGACATACCTTACATACAACTCATTTAATATTCTCAGAAGGGATAAAGCAATCAATTAAAAATGAGAGCACATCATTAACTTAAATTGAAAAATTATTCATAGATGTTGCAATTACCCTCAAATCAAACATCAAAACCCCATGAAATTCAGCACTGTAGTTAAAAGAAACACTTAAATACTTTCAATTCAGTCCCGTAGTGATGTCAAATTATCATCACAACATGATGGTAACTCTATTCAAGACTTAATTTTTTCAGATTAGATGGCGTGATTTTAAACTTTTTTTTTTTTCTTTGGGGCTTCTATCAAGATCAGATTTTCTGTTCAAATATTGTATCTAACCTACTATGGTTTGGGTTTTTTCATTTGCTTTTCACTTTGTACAGAAATTGAACACTGCTTGAATCAAAGCCCATTGAATTCAATGACAAGAGCGCCCATCAGAAATACAAGTCGTTGAGTAAGAACTCCCGAGTAAGAATTTTATTGATGGTAAAAGTTAAGTAAAAAATCTGTCTCATTTTCTCCACTGACTCCAGTAGGTTATCTGTATAAAAGCAAACAGAATTTAGACTCATGTCATGTCAGAACTTGTCAGGCTGCAAATTAGCACCTAAGTTGTCTGACTGCATCCAGTCTTAGCTTATGCCAGTCGTCAAACTGAATTCGTTATGAGTACAGGATTTGTAATTTTAATGTAGTCAAATGCTTTCTTGCTGCCTCTACGAAGAAACATTAAATGTTAAATACAAAATTTGGTGGAAATAAGTAATGAATAAATCATATGAAGAAGCACCCATATATTTGAATCTTAATGGTTTTTACCACCTACAGCTTTTTTTAAAAAAATGTGGCACTGTTTGCAATAAAAGAACAGAATGAAACAAGGTAACAGGAGTATGAGACAATATAATATCAACATGAATATATGGAAACTGTAATGCAACTGTACACCTTCAGAAACTACATTACAGTAGCAATTACAAAGATAAAATAGTATCAGTATTTAATGGCAAATACACTGCATGTTTAAAATACAGCTCATCAAAATTTATCTCATTGTTCAAAAGGAAATGAGAGAAAAAAAAATGAAAGATCTACAATACCATCAGATGTCAGCCTTCAAACCTCATCAGCTTTGGCTTTGTGTCTGGTTTTGGGTTGGCTCGGGTTGGGTTAGCTGATGGGGGAAGAAACCAAAGGGCAAGAGCCAAGATGCTCTAACCCAGCTTTTGCAAAGCCTCTCATGGGGCTAGATGATGCAGTTTAAGAAAACGGCTGCCACAGGGCTGCAGTAGGGCAGCTGTAGCAGGATTTCCCTGGGGACAAGGTGTAGGATCAAGTGCTTCTCCCCCTGCAACAGGAGGAAGCGGTTATGACCATGCTGCTACCGCTATGAGAAAGGAGTCAGGAAACAGAAAGAGGGGATGCCAGGATTGGTCCTGCTGGAAACTCAGCTGTTTGGTGGCAGCTGCTCCCTTGTGCTGAAAACATGTGGAAGAAAGTCATAAGATAGTAACTTTCAGAAGACTGGACATCACAGAGAGAAATATCATTTTATTAGGATGATGAACTAAGTGCTCTTTGTAGAAATGAACTGGAAGTCCTTGGCCAAGGGCTGAGTCCAAGATATTTGCTAAATACATTATCTTAAAGGGCCTGGTCCAAACATCATAACACCTGGTAAAGTTTAGCTCTTCCTGGTAAAACTGAGCTTTAGGAAAATGTCTGGTTTAGAAAGATAGTGAAGAACTAATTAGGTAAAGAACTGCAGAGCTAACGAACATTTTGCTCTCGTGTTTGGATACAGAGCTGTACTTTCTGTTGACTCCTAGTTGCACCTCATCTGAGCACTCAGTCTAAAGGTCATTAATTTCAAAACTAATTAGTATTTTGAAATTGGATTTCTACTGATAAACAGATAAAATTCAGTGTCTTGGAATAAGCACAAGTTCTCTTACACCCCTGTGAAGGATTCTTCAGGGAACAGCTCTGCTGATTACTGTAATTTTTGGCATGAAATAAAACACAGATTATTCCTGCATGCTGCACTAATACATACCACCTGGAGCCGTTGAGGGTTGAAGCTCTTTGTGATTTATAAAAAGCAACTGTCTGGCAGACAAGGAAAAGTTGCTATATAGTAAGAAATTTGCAAATAAAAATACATAGTCAGAATTAAGTTTTGCCTTATTTCCTCCTATGATTATAGTCAAATCCTGCGTGGCAGAATCTGTATTACACTTCTGTATTTAAAAACCTGTAATAAAAAGGCACTATAAGTATCTCGTATCCTTCAACCACACTAGTTCTAGTAAAAAGCAAGAATGATAAAATCTTTAAGGATCCTTTGTACTACATAATCAATCATGCATTTAAAACATTTCAATGTCATATTATTTTTGTATGTCTAGCCATAGGCCTAGGCTTTGATTTCAAGGCTATTATTAAACCTGTTAGGTTCCAATTTTTAGGAGGTCTTCAAAAAACATCTCTTGTGTTTGCAAGTGTGCATCAGAAACAAACCTATGAGAAGTTGTAGTTTCCCTCATTCTGTCATTTGAACAAATAAATGTCTATCGATACACTCCTAAAACTGAAATGATCTCTTAGTATGGCTGCAAACATGTTTACACTTCTGTGCAGTAATTCAAATCTTAAAACATCCTTATCTTCTTTTTTTTTTTTCCTTAAATAATCTAATATGTAACTAAAAGTAAATTGAAACCTGCCTTGCTGGACTGGTTTGCTAGTCTACTGGCAATTTTCTTCCCTTCATGGTCTTTGACTCTATTTTTTCTGTAGTCAGTATTCATTTTCTTTCACTCATGCTGGACCACTGTTTGATTCATGGTAAGAGAAAAGCCTAAGAAGAATCTGCAAGCAATACAAATATTTGTAAATATGGCTAGAAGCAAAACTCCTAAAGCACTATGAACAGAATTTCAATAAAAACTCAAATAATTCTGACTTCACAACCTTTTTCACCATTTAATATATTTTCTTTTACCCCTGTTCCTGTACACCTAGCCCAAGGCAACTCAATGAATACAAATGGGGAATAAACCATCCCAGTCTATAGCACTGTCCTCTTCTGGTCCATCAGTGAAGCCCCTTGTAAGGGTGACGCAGATATTAGCTAAAGGACCTCCTTTCTGCCGGTGCTCCAAGCCTGGACAACACTATCCAAGTCTGCAGCTTTGAAGGAGGCTGCTTCCACACCGAGGTCTCAGGGGCAGCTTCTGCTCTTGCACAGTACAAAGCAGAGCCAAGATTAGAGAGAGAATTTCTGGTTTGTTTATCAAAATTGAACTGAATACTTTCAGTCACACACAACTACTTCAAATATATTCTGCATGGAGCTAATCACTAAATTCTAGAATAACATTTTGCCATGTATTCCATTTCATTAGCTACTTACATACCATTTAAACAACCTCATTCAACTCAATTCTTCAAGCATTTTCAGGACATGCCTGAAGTACCTGGGTGGTGGCCAGATCGTTGAACAGCCCCTAATATCCCATCAAGAGTAGGGAGGTTCAGAGCAAGTTTGATCTGATTATTACTTTTATTAACTTGACTTAGAGCAGCTCCTCAAGGCTCCAGATAAAACTGCTCATCACTGCATGGGGCCATGCCAACCTTTTCTATTTTGAGCTCTTCAAGATGGCCTAAGAAAGGACAAGGGGGGAGCAACTCTCTCAAGGTCAGTGGCACAGCAGAATCCCCAGCCCACAGTCTGCTGAACTCTCTGACATTTATAGTGCTCACCAAGCACCCCCACACAGACCACTGTCTCCTCCTCCTCTTCCAATCCCTGCCAACTAATCTTCAGGTATTGCAGAAACTCCAATCCAGATCCTTGGGGAAGCACTGCAGTGGGCTTACCCTACAGCCACAAGCCCCTCAGGAGTTTCTTTTACCTTTTCTGATCCCCTGACAAGCATCATTATCCTGTCTCTGTCCCTGGCAACAACTGACGGGGAAGGGCATACAACAGCTGGTAGACATGAAAAGGCAGACAGGAATATTCCACATTTAAGAAAGGGCTGTACATAGGGACAAAACTCAAAATGTTGAAAAAAACCCCAAAGACTACAAAATACATGTAATTAATTAACACCCTTCAGATTAGATTAGTACATTCTAGGTAATACATACATTTGCTTTCTTTACACTGCTCCTTTATTCAATTGCACAGTAAGTTTCATTATAGCGTTAAGTAAAAGGGACTGCAGATACCATTTCCATGGTACAAACCCCTAAGGGTATCCATGTAATAAATGAAAACAGTGGTTTTTCCTGCTCAGGCTCATGATTTATCTGCTTGTATGGGACTGAACTGTGGCTTCCTCATTATAAATCTCCTCTAGCTCATGTTATCTACACTACCTCTATTTCTCCCAATAAACTACATGCAATTTTCTTCCTCCTGTGACCTATCTAATGTTTTATTTAATACTTTTGAAACCTGCCTCAAAAGCATACTTCCTCTCACGTTTTTTACTTGCAACATAAATAAGAAAAGGCTGAATTCCAAGCCCTTGTATCTCAAAACATGAGAAAAAGCAAAGATGTATCTGTATTTTTATCTGATCTCAGCTCTACTGCAGGCCGAAACAATGCTCAGGTCACTGAAGCTGGAGGTTACTTGCAGTTGGAGCCAGTTTTGGTTTATTTCTTCAGCCTATACTGGCAGCCATTGCAGGAAAAAGGACCCTGCCCCTCTTCCATCATGCCTTTTTGATTCCTTTTCATTCATTTAGAGAACTAACATGTGAAATTAGGACAAGTTACAGCAGGATAAGAATCATTTTGCCAGGCTTCCCAGGTAAGGCAACATCGTATCAGAAGATCAAAAAAACCAGTTTCTTTCCTGAGACCTTCCTTACCAAAGCTGCACCGATTTTACAGACTTAATGGCACTGACCTCTGTCATGGCAGACTATGACATCGCTGATATTTATTAGTACAGAACAGAAGACATGACCTACTAAAATCATCAGTCTTCCAGCTACTGCCTAAGAGAGTTTCTGCCCATCATGCTATAAAAAGATGAAGCCCTGAAATTCAATGAGAAGTATAAAATGTACATTGCATCTCAGAAGAAGCAATGCTAAATGACTTATGACACATGCAATCCTTTTTTGCCTCCCATTATAAACAAAATTACCTCAACTGAGAAGCTTGAGGAATGGTTTCATTCCATAAAGCCCACTTAAACTTGAAAAATAATTAAATGATGGTGCATTCCTGCTGCAGGCCCTCTTTGCTAGGGTAAATGACACCTAATGGGAAAGCTATTACCAGCTTATAGCAAAACACTTTCCTCTATGTTATCTTGACTCGCTTGGTATCATTCTGACATGTGGAATACAATGCTGCTTCTCATTGTTCTACATGGTGAAGTTTCTTCTCTAGAGAAAATGAAGTTTTGTATATGAAAAGCTCTACTTCGGTAGCTCTGTTAATATATAACATGTTAATATACAGGATTTTGTAGAAGGTATGGTACACGTTTAGACAAATGCATGTCAAAGAAACACATACTAAAATGAGATATACAGAAGTTTTCATTTCTGTGAAAAAAAGTACTAGGAAACATTCTCCTAAGAGAATACTTGTTTTCTGTGTATCTGCTGTGCCTGTAGTCACATAACATGACCTGGAAGGTGAAATTATGTACAGAAACAGGGAACCAGCATCAGCAAACTCATCCAGATGCAGAGTTTGTCTGAATACCTGTATCTCTTCCAGGTACACCTATAGGATGAAGCAGTCCCTCTGCTTTGACATTGCCTGCAATGATTAGAAGAAGCCCAGCAAAGACTCAAGTCCCTTTTCCCACCTCCCTAAGTTAGTGAGAACACCTTGACAGGAGTAGCCCTGAACTACTTTTGCTAATCAGAGACCAGTAGGTTTGAAGGCCAAAAAAACCCACAACTAGCTTTATGGATTTAGGAGAAAATATTATGTACAGGGAATCACAAATATGGGGAACAGAGAGTCTTCAAAGAAGGAAGTAGACAACATGCTTTTCTTGCTTCTCCACCACTTTTTTTAGCTACTTTGCAAACAAAGGGAGAACATGGTTTTGAAAGATCTGATATTGCAGGTTTACCTTACGTGCTCTGTGCCTTGATTAAGATGCTGTTTTGTAAGCTAATAAAATCACCACAAGCAAATTCTGCTCTCCTGCTTTTTTCTTTACTTCCATAGAAATTAACAGTAACTTTAGATACACTGAAAGTACAGACGTAAATGCAATGTAGAGCAAATCAATAGGCATGTGGGCAAACAATACTTAGAATTACACTGGTTTTAGTCTAAAACCAGCACACTCATTTTGCTAAGCCTTGCCTACTCAATATAAAGAGTGATCATAAATGTGTCATTAAAAAATCTGCCATTCATTATAACCTGGACTGATACTCAATGAAAAAGTAATACTAATGTTCATGTCAACAGACACATGAAGTTTTGAGTTCAAATTATATCTAATGGTACAAATGACATTTCATGTTTTCTCCCAGCCCCATTGCATTCATCAGCCTACCACAAAATGGCACAACCAGAATTCATATCATGGAATCCAAGGAGGACACGACAGCATTGACAAAAATTGGCATTAAGGCACATGCATTCTTGTCCTATACCATTCAATATTATGACACTGGTAAGCCTATACTGTCAACTCCAAATGTATACGCTTCACATTAATTAATTTTTAACAACACTGCCCTTCTTCCCATGGCATTTTACCAATGATTACTACTCACTGTTAGATTTCACATTAATGGTTTACTTCTTGAATAAAATAAAAATCTCTATTACTTGTCAATCTTTTGATCTCTTCTTGTTTCATAATTAGCACAGGTTTCATTCGTCCTAGACTTCTGAAAATAAATAGCTTGCAGTACAAAATAGTCAGGAAAGTCATATGAAACAAATAATCTTCCTCGATTAACTTACCCAAATGCATGAATGTAATTGAACTCACATACTAGAATTCTTTTTACTTGTTTCACTTGTATTTTAGAAGAGCACTTTATTCTATGAAGGACAGCTTACAGCAGATATGACAGTTACAAACTGTAAGGTGCACAAATACATCTAGTAATAGAGGTTCTATAACTATAAGAAATAGGCTACCTGTTTGTTACAGGTGCACATTAAACACTTCAATAATTTAAGTAAATGGATGTCTTACGCTCCTCACTTCGTTTTGTAATTTTACAGGACAACCATCTATTATAATCTCAACAGCAAAACATAATATTAAATACAGGATATCAGAACTCTGCCTTCAATTACACTCATACAATCCTAGATGACCCTGTATACAAAAATTTAAAGCACTTAAAAATTAAAAACAAACTTCACCTTTAACATTCTTTCCAAATCCCATAGAGGCAGGAACTGCACTGTCTGCTCGTATTTTACTATTTGTTTTCTCTTTCATCACCTCATCATCACTTGAAACATCATCAGAGTTCATCTTCTTTTTCTTTTTCTTTTTTTTATGTCGAGGAGGGAGCTTTTTCGGAAAGGTAAACATGGGAAATATCACAAGGAGCATTGCAATGGCACAAAGGAGAAATCCACTCCACCTAATGCCAGAAGACAGGAACAGAAATGAAAGCCAATGTATTACATGAAATAAAAAAACCAAAATTATTATTACAGGCTGTGCTAGCTGGAAAGACGTATTTGCAAAATATGGTACATTGACATTAAGAGTAAAGGGCTGAAGTTGGCCTTCTCTGCACTAAAACCCTTAATTAGAAGATGTTTCTGTTGGCTGGTCTACTGATAAAGGTATTTATCCAGAACCACCAAATAGTATGAAATAGTGTCAGCTTCCCATAAATTTTCACTTTTGGTAATTACTCAGTATTGAGTGCTGAGAAGTAGATACTCACTTTTACTTTGCCTTTCTTGCATAATCCCAGTAAAGCAATACAGCATTCCTCTGGAGAACATGAAAAAAGTTATCCATGGCATGAGAAGATAAAATGTCCAGATGGATACATCAGGGCTAAATCTGTTCTGCTTTCCAGTGCCTACCTCTCACTGCCCTGACTGTCCAATTCACTCCCTTCCCAATGAAGAGCTCCCAAAGCCTGATTGTAAACAACTGATGTGTTGCAGTTCATGCCAGGGTTTATGTCTAAAACGTTGCAGCTCTGTTCTGTGACCACAACCTGAAATATCCCTTCACAAAGAACTCCCTCTGTCTTATAAGAACGGGATATAAACAACCCTGCAATGACCCCTTGGCTCACACGGAATGACTCGGGACATACCCACAGAACAGGCAATGTATGGGATGCCAGGAAGGCGCCCTTTAGACTGCAGGCATACAGTTAACTTCCCTGAGGCCAAGAAGCTTAATGAACTTTACCACAGCAACAAAGAGGGGCAAAAGGACCTTACTAGAAAAATACAGTGAACCTTCTGCCGTCAGAATGCTGATAGTAGAGTATCAGATAACATAATTTCTCCTTTAAGTTCATCTTTCAATCAAAGACTACAGGGAAACATGGATAAACTCACACAGCTGCTTCCGTAAAGGACAACCTCAGAATTCACCCACAGAGTTGCTCCCATGTACTGAAAGTGCAATTCTCACTATATATTAATGTCACTATATACTGGGTTTATGTGGCAAGGGTTTGGTAATGGGGTGGGGGCTGCAGGGGTCCTTCTGTGAGAAGACACCATGAGCTGGCCCCATGTTGGACAAAGCCAGCTCCAGCCAGCTCCAAAACAGATCCACCACTGCCCAAAGCTGAGCCCATCAGCAACGCTGGTGACTTACTGTCACTCGGTGGTAACTTAAGAAAGGGTAAAAAACATTGCACAGCAGCTGTGTGAGGGAAGTGAGAAAATGTGACAGAAACAGCCCTGCAGACACCAAGGTGAGAGAAGGAGGGGGAGGAGGTGCCCCAGGTGCCAGAGCAGAAAGTCCCCCGCAGGCCCAGGATAAGACCATGGTAACACAGGTTGCTCCCCTGCAGCCCATGGAGGACCACAGTGGAGCAGATATCCACCTGCAGCCTGTGGGAAGCCTGTGCTGGGGCAGGCTCCTGGCAGGAACTGCAGCCTGGGGAGAGGAGCCCACACAGGAGCAGGTTTTCTGGCAGGACCTGTGACCCACAGGGGACCCACGCTGGAGCAGTCTGTGCCTGAAGGACTGCACCCTGTGGAAGGAACCCATGCTGGAGCAGTTAATGAAAGGACTGTCTCACATGGGAGGGACGCCACGCTGAAGCAGCGGAAAAGTGTGAGGAGGAATGATTGGCAGAGACGAAATGTTATGAACTGACCACAATCCCCATTCCCTGTTCCCCTGCACCACTCAGGGCGGAGGAGTTAGAAGAGTCAGGAGTGAAGCTGAGCCCTGCAAGAAGGGAAAGGTGGGTAGAAAGTGTAGGTAGTTTTGCTTTTAATTCTTACTATCCTACTCTGTTATTAATTGGCAATAAATTAAATTAATTTCCCTAAGTCAAGTCTGTTTTACCCATGATGGTAACTGGTAAGTGTTCTCCCTGTCCTAATCTTGACCCACAACCTTTTCATCATATTTTCTCCCTGTCCTGCTGAGAAGCGGGAGTGAGAGAGCAGCTGGGTGGGCACCTGGCAACCAGCCAAGGTCAACCCACCACACTAATCTACACTAGCGTTTGGAAGTTTCAGTGAAGTTAGTCAAGTTACTGCAATATCAAACCATGATGATGAAAGACTGAAGCTCTTTGCTTTCAAATCACAGTTTACAGAACAATTTTTACTTTTTTTGTACATCCTTTACACTTAAAAAAGGAAGCTACAATAGGAAACTACCAATTATATATTTGTTCAAACTTTAAACATTTAAAAGTATTGAGTAGACAGGATTACTCGCACAAGAAACAAAGCATTTGGCCTCATATTTGTAACACAAACATATTGCAAATTTTTAAATGAAGACAAATTCATATGTATTGTAATGGTTTGTGTGGTAAATGGTTATTCAAAAGCAAACACCAAACAGCCATGTGTAACATCATTTTTGTTAGAAAGATTGTGCAGGAAGCTTTTGTGAGGCAAATCTAAGTGACTGAAAGTTTTTACTAGTTTTGATATTATGTAAACAGAAAATCCTCTATTCATTCATTTTAGCTGATAACATACATGGATTAGAAACCAGACTTTTAAGAGGATTAGTCAGCACTATCAGACAGGGAATAAATCAGTAGACTGTATAAAAATGTAGTAACATCCCTTTCAGGATCTCAAAGGCAGAAGCTGAAAAGGCACTGATCAAAGAAACAATCTGTGGCAATAATACACAGAAATCTGAAATGGCCCACTCAGTGGGAAACAGCAAAGGAGACAGGGCCTGTGCTGTAGCACAAGATGAAATTCAAATCCAAAGGGACCGTTATGGCAGCATACCGAGTGCTGGAGATGTCACAAATGCAGCACTGGATGCAATTATCTGCACCGTCTACACTTCACATCTTCCTGCAGAAATATCAAAGAACTGGAAAACAGACAAAAGACAATATAAAAAATAATAAGGACACCTACAATGGGAAATGAGAGGTCAGAACAGGATCTGTATTAATTAAAAAGCCCTTGATTTTCTGTCTTTTAAAGTCAAAGAAAATACGCAAGAGAATATCTCAAAGGCATCTGCACAAGCCCTAGGAACTCAAATAAAAGCAATTAAAGCTAAGGAAGGACCAGACAGTGCTGGAGGAATTCCTTTAAACTTCTTGTGTCGAATGCCGATGAAAGACTATATGGGAAGATCCAAGCATTAAGCAGAATCAGAACTAGGCAAACACTCAGAAAAGTGTCAGCAAAAGAAAATTTGATTCAAAGCACCTGACAGACCGCCAAGGGCTATTCTACAACTAATGAGATCCCTACATAGCACATTAACAGTTCTCAAAGACAACAACACGATGGATGGTTTCTAACATATCCCTACAGTTACAACATTTGAATAAAAAGCAGTTTTAAACATTTGATGGGCTGGCATAGACAGCTGGCCTGTAATTTAGCCCAGAGCAGCTACAGAAAGCCCAGGTGTGCAAAACTCAGGAGTGCAAACCCAAGTTCTGTGAAACTCAAGGAAGAATCAGATCAGAAATAACCCTGAGAAATAACCACTTACTTTGTTTATCAGGTTTCACAAGAGATAAACCACGTTACCTGTCCTGCATATATGCAATATACCTCTTAGAAAGGAACAGCTTAAGTAAAAAATAGGCTTTACTGCAATTTTTTTGTCCTATATCATAGTTGCTGTACTCACTCTTTTGTCTGCAGTCATTACCTCCTTTAATCATGGAATTTTTTCACAGGATCCCTGTGTTAAGTTAGAAACCTTACAGCTATAATAAAGGCAAGATGGGAATCAAAGACACTAATTTACTTCAAAGGAGACAAGGCTGAGAAATCTCAAATATGACTGCCCATTAACTTATCTCAACTGCACCCTACTTTTAAAAAGTGTGTCAGCTGAAGTAAGTGCTAGACTACTCTCATATTTCAAATTGTTAGATTACATAAATAAAAATAAACTTGGCTACACAGCACTTCCCTGCAAGGAGAAAATGTCACAGTCCCAGAAAATAGATTTCATTGGAATGAAAGTCTACACTTTCAGAGCTCTCTGCAACCAGGCAGTCAGTGACTAGCAAAGGACAAAGGACCAATCCTCACACTGTGAGAGTCTTCCTTTTAATGGGTAGATAAAGCTTCAGAAAGATAAAAGAGAATGAGGCGCAGATGCTATGAACACCACTAAACTTTTATGAGAGGCCACCACAGATTGTGAAACAAATTACCAGAGAACAAATAGCAGGGTATTTTTCTCTTCAGAAATTAAAGAGAGAAAAAAACGAGAGAGCCAAAAATGAAAGATAATACAAGGACCTGGAACACCCTTCAGGGAAAGCCAGTTTCTACAGATTTAATCAACATGACGGAAAAAGGAAACTTTGAATGACTTTTCCTCTTCTATGCTGGCTAGAATACGACTCGCCTGCTGAGATCCTACAACAGCTGATGTCTTGCCCTTGCTTCAGTCATATATGCATCACTTCTGCTGGCATCCATGTGCAAAACTGAAATCATCAAGATACTTTGTTCAGGTGACATTAAACACTGGAGATACATAAAATGCATTTAGCAATTTGACATAAAATCTTCCTAATGCCCAACTAGGCTCTTTTCCCAATTTTGCTTGCAAGGCCTGGTACAACAGATGTTCTCAAAGCCCGCCCACAGAAATGGTTGTAATAGGTGACTTCTCACCACTTTTGCCATGGAGCTCAGTGATTACAGCATTCCCATAGGATGTCAGGGATCCATCCCTGGCACTGGGCAGCCATCCCTGTCACTCACTCTTTCGAGGGAGGGTAGTTAAACTTGTAATTCACGAGCAAGGACAGGTATTTTTTTGCCTGATCTCTCTCATACATTCGGCTATGACAACATTGCACGTATATCCAAGCTAGCTTTAAACATGCAGTAGCGACCATCCATCTGCTCTGGCATAGACCTTGGTGCAAATGGCCCAAGAAGTGGCAAACTGATGTGTCTGTGCTGCTTTGGTTATTTTACCTTCACCAGAGCCGTTTTAAGTTAAAACTCACACAGGTATGCCCACATCATAAGGCAGCTGTATCAGTGGTTGCATTATAGACAAAGTCAAAAGCTTACCCCTCATTTGTACAACCCACTGATTTCAGTTAACAAATATATTTATGGGCCTGCTCATGATTTCTGTTGGAAAGTACTGATCAGATGCTGATTACCAGTTCTGACATGTCCTTAAAAACACATTAAATGTAAGAGTTTTACAAAGAATGCATAATATTTTGCTTTGATTTCAAATCTTTTATTCAAGAATACTCAAAGCACATTTTTGACACTGCAGCACATTCACAGAACAAATCTTTTCTGTGAGACAAGTCAGTACATACATGAGAGCACAGAGTCATTAACCCCAAGGTCACAGGTTAATGGAGCACTCAGGTTTGCCTTTCTCCCACTGAAAATTCGGCTAGACAGTCCTGTGCAGCAATGCTCTTGGACTAAGTAAGACAAATAAAGCGGTGATAAATGTCCAAAGGTTTAAGAACACTCCAAAGAGAGAATTTTTCAGATCAAACTGTCAGGAGAGATCACTGCAGGATAAATAGAAACGGATACGATCTGACTGCGATGGTGCAGTGACAAACACCAACCCAGTGCACGAGAACTGACACTGCACCCTACACATACGAAGTAGAGGTCTCCTCCTGGGATAATGAACTTAAGTCTTTTCTGGGCTTGCACGAAAATTTCAGGACAGATTGATGAATTATCTGAGAAAAGCCAGTTAAAAACTCCTCAAGACCTGCTTCCTCAAAGAGGTACTTTCCAAGGAGGCCACATTCCAAAGGCTGCCCAAAGACATCAGCTAACGATCATGGCCATTACATCTCAGCACTGCTGGAAGCCTACTATTTACTAGAGAGTAATGTGATGGTTTACATCATCTGCTGCGTAAACATGAGCCATCACCCTGAGAAACAAGACTGGAAAGGCCATGTTCTGACCCCATTCTATCTCCTTCTCCTAGACCAGGGTAAATGAAGTCTACCATTTCTCACCTGGGCAGCAGAGCTCAGCATTTCGTGATGCCTGCTTTGGAAGACCAAACAAAGTATTAATCCACCTTCCAGCAGGAAAGACTTGACCCTGGGCAACAGTGATCCTTGATGGTCTCCTGCAAGACGGATATTCTGTCCTGCCATCCCTGTGCTGAGGACTGTCAGTCAGCGCCCACAGTGGTCAGAGCCAGTCCTGGAGCAGCCAAAAGCAGGAGATTTTCCATGCAATGTGCCCATGCACTTCTGCAGAAGTGTTTCCTCTCTGTCAGAGGCTAGTGTGTAGTAATCAACAGAAACCTCCTCTTCCTTGGCCTCCCTCTACAGCCTTCAAGTAGCCCTCAAGGGATATGATTGAGCAACCTGCCTCAATTCCTTACCAGCAATTTAGAGAGTAGTTTTGAAAAATGGTTGACCCTTACCAGTTTCCAATGAATCGGGGATCACTCTGGTCAATATAAACAGTTGTCCTAGGATCAACGTAGAAACCAATAAGAAGTCCTCCTAGTAAATATCCAGCTGCAGGACCAAGTGCTCCCATTACGTACATGATGGCTGAAGAAATAAAAGGTCAGAGTTGTACATCAACAAAATAATGTTTTGTTAGTTATTTACACATAAAATCCAAAAGTAAAATATGCCTCTTAAAGCAGGAAGTTTCATACCCCAAAACCTTCAGAGCCCTTTTTTGCAACCTTCAAAGGCAGCAACTTCTGCGTAAGTAACATATTGATAAGAAAATTGCTGCTTTCTGTACATTTTCAGCCAAATCATGGATGGAAGTATATACTACTTTGGTATTTTGGATGGAAACTATACTTGACTTTGACAATATTTTTCATATTTGGTAACACTTCCTTTGAATCAAAACAAAACTTAATACATAAATAGAAAAGATATAATTAATGGTAAGCAAACAGAAAAGCAAAGGATAAAAATTTTGTAAGACAACAAAGTGCAACATTCCAGCTTAGTTACCATCAGACTAATACCAGTTTTAAAAGAACCATCAAAGTTAAGAAATCAAATATTCCTATTCTAGAGATTGACGGAATTATGCTTTTTCTGTGTAGCCATGGACTTGCCCGTTTTACATACTGATACCAGCAGACCATATAAACTGTATTTCCTGTGAGAGTCCTGCCTTGTTCAGAATGTTTGATCTTTAAATTTAAAATTTTAATGCTATTTAAAACAAATTTCCCAATTTAATAAGTTATTAACATGAAAATAAGTTTCTCGTGTGCAACCATACAGACACATTTTACAACATCATCACTGAATGTTAGATGACAGCAAAATCCTTATCATTTGGAATAACAGAGTAGGAGATACCAATAGAAGGCTCCTATCTGCTGTGTCTTCTAGAAGATGCTCTTCAGAGTGCAGTCTCCAGTCCTGGTCCTTCAGCCATCCACACCAGGGTATGTGTGAGAAAACACCACAGCTCCTCCTGGTCTCATTCCCAGGCTTTGAAAGGTACATAATTTAAACGCTGTCATTTGTCTTGCCCTTAAATCTTGCCAATTCCACTCCTTTCCTTTTCTATTTCTGCAAATCCCAAATCAGTTTTTGAACTAAGCCAAGGTCACTTATCATAACCTTAAATTCAGACAGCTTTTACAAGATCCATATGAAGTTCACCACAAAATCAAGACCATAGCTATCTTCCAAAGATTTTTCTTATTCCCCTACTCCATCTCTTTCCTTCCTTAATGCATCCTGCAGTAGTCATCACTTCTAATATGCTTCTGCCCTGCTTCCCATACTGTTTGGCTGTGACAAAAGGCAAGAGAGGTTGTAAGGTCTCTGCTATCCACTCACATGTCTGGTACCACCAAAACCCAAGCTCCAGGAGCACACCACTTGCCCAGCTGCTGCAGACCCACTATGTAGCACGTGAAAAAACAACTGATTATCCAATTCTCTGAAAACATCATCTTCACGGCAAAATCTCTATCTCCACATGGTTTCTGTGGACCAGACACTCTCCATGGCAATATGCAGAATCCATCCTTTTTGGTCCCATCCTCATTCAGACATGCTGTGTCCCGGACTGCAGCAGCTGAGGAAGTGTGACTGAGTTGTTAGAGCTTGGGTTTCTGTGTTACCAGTTATAATAAACTATATCTCATGGACAACTTAAGCAAAAAGAAATCACTAAATCTGCCTGATTAAACCAAAATAGCTTGTACATTTCATCTTATATTTTGAAAGAAGAAAGGGAACATTCTCAGGACTAAAAAGGGGCTGCTATCTGAGAGCTATATTCCAGGGGGGAAAAAAAAAATCACAGAAGCTACCACAAAATGTAAACTGCCTATAGTAAAAAATGCTTCCAGACTTCAAATTGATTAAACAGATTTATCACTTTTCTCTTTCTTAAATCCATTTTCAGCTTTTATGAAAATGCAATCTCAAATAATTAGATTTTGCTGGAGTCCTTTTTGCATAATGGTTACCAGAACCATGTTCACTATTTAAATTTATTCCAGCCATGTTCCCTTCTGGATTGATTGTAAACAATTCTCTGTATGCCTAAAATGCTCCATCAGACATTGTAACACTGCTCCTTAGCAGTAAGTGATTAGATAAACCCCACAGTAACCGTTATTTGCAAAATCCACATCATGAGGAGGGAAAAAAAACTGAACTCCATCCACTATAATAAATTTTGTCCAATAAATGTTTGCTTGGAAAATTGATTCACACAACTACAGCAAATTCAGGTCTCTAAAAAGTTTACAGAGGAAGCACAAAGGGAGTAAAAGAGTGACCTAATCCATTCATTTCAGTATTCAGAAAAAATACTTATGCTGTATTTATTCAGCTTCAATTCCACCACTGAAACAGACAAATTGCAGCAACTGCTTAGGCTTAGAAGCACTACCCAGACGGTGTATTCTGTACACCTGGTAACTTCAGAGATTTTTCTTCATCAGCATAAATACTGTACAGTAAAGATAAAAATAACAGTGTACACTGCTGCTCTGTTAGAGGAGGGAATGCTGTCAACCATTTCAGAAGTATTTTTAAATTACTGTATGCTGTTCAGGCTTTGATTTTTTTTTTTTAATGTAACTTACAGGCAACATGCAACTTTCTGGATCTTTCAGAAAACAGAGAGCCCCCACATGCCCGGTCCAGGGCAGGAGGAAACCTGTCAGCACACGAGTTCCACGACTGCCATTTTAAGACACTTTGCAGAATCTTCCTCAGCACCTAGTAATGGCCACTATCAGAAACCGGACACCAAGTGCAATAAACTGATTTGGACTTCTAATTAGGACTAAAGATAGAACATGGCAAGCAAAAGATTTTGATATTTCAAAATGAGGTACTTGAAAAAAATCTGCCCCAAGCCTCCAAACCTTGCTGTGGAAGTGAAGGGAGAGCCACCTCCAAGCATCACCCTGGCAGCTGCTCCAGGGTCCTGGACCATTGAAATTCTGGTCACAGCCCTCACAGCTATGCACCCCAATGTCCAGGAACAAAGAGATTCCTGATTCCCAAACAGGCCACCAAGATTACTGGATGATATGGAAAGGAAACTTAACTGGAAACAGATTCAATCAGGACATCATCAAAACTGAACCCACTTCACAAATAAAAAATTCAGTGGAGAACTGTTCTGTAATTTTTTCCACTCAGGTCACTAGAGGGTCTCCAGCATCTGGATGAAAAAGGTTCTGAAACAGGTAGATGATGTAGGAGCACCTTCTTTGCAGCCTCCTATCTGGCATTTTAGCTAGCTCTCTTTGGTCCTCCCTCTTAGAACCATGACCTGGGATCTTGATCTAGGGAGTTGCACTGATTCAACAACAGAGAAGTTTCAACAACAGAATTAACAAGTATTTTTATCAGGAGACATGCTGGAGTACTGTGATGCAGAGGCAGGCCACATGGTATCCAGATGATTTTTTAAATTTCACCTAGGGAAATCCAGGATTTGTCTTTAAACCTCCTAGCCATTACCTTGATTGGTGCTTAGATTTGCAAGTTGCCTTCAAATTTCTTAAGTCATAAAACCTATGCTATAAAATAGCAGTAATACCTCCTTTCCCATGATAAAATAGACATGATGTACATTCTACAAGTTATAGCTCTACTCCAAAGAATAAATCATCTTCAGAAGACAAAATGAGAAAACTATTGTTAATATAGACATATGAGCTACAACATATCTGACTGTCTTCTGACTGGTTTTCATTGAAATGAAAACTTTTACCTCTCAGAGTTACTGAATTAACCATGCATGTTCAATGCTGGCAAGTCACTGAGTAAACTCCTCTGGAAACGTGGGTCTCTCCAGGAAAAAGCATCTGAAGGTTACCCACTCGTAGCTGAATTAGAGCCGTCTGAGAAATACTCATGACATTCAACACAAGCAGCTCACACTGGACCTTGCAAAAGTTTTTCCCCAGAAGCCTGCCGTAGCTTGCTGCAGCTGTGATGTAGGATCTTAAGTCTTCAAACCAAAGCACAGGTTAGTCTACTAAAATGACATGGTATTTAAACAAGACAATTTCAAAGTCCAAAGACCTTGCAGATTTTTTAGTTTCCCTTTCCTCTGAAGAACTCAGTGTTGTGGGGAGGAGTTTGCATTAGCAAGCATACCTCTTCCTCTGGGTGCCCCTTCTTTTCAGTGACGAGGGACAGCCTTTCCCAGCCCTCCCAAACCTGGTCTTTCAGATCGTAGTTCTACCTCTGACATAGACTGTAGGTTAAGTAAAAATATCCTGGTTCAGACACAGTTAGTTAAGTGCCCATTTGCCCCCATGATATCCAGCCATGGTTATTTTAATTCCTTTCAAGTTTTGTACCTGAGGAACTTCTCTGCCTCAGAGTATGCCCTAAGCATGGCATATCACCTTAGGCAAAACACCATACTAGCAAGGCTGTCTAGTTTCAAAACTGCAGCTGGCTATGGCTAGCCAGGCTTAGCCACAAACATCCATCACAGCAAAGATGTTGGATGGGAGAGAGAAAGGGAATCAAAGCAACAGTAATTGAGTAACACATGGAATTTACCTAGCAAGGCAAAATAAGATTAAGCAATGTCATTCTTCTGCACTGAAAAGTTTATCCCAGGACACGTTGAAATGAATGCTGCCATTTTGACAACATTTGACAAAATTATAATATTGTCTATTGCTTCTATTCATAGGAGATTCTTCTTCATCAGAAGAAAGCTTTACACAGAGCCTATTGCAGCAAAGTCTGTATGACTACAATAAGACAGATTGAATCCTCTACGGGTCCAAAAATCCCTGTGTTCACATCACGTGCATGAAATAACTTTGTTGCCAAAGATTTTATTTTTTGTAATCTATAAAAATATACTGAGACAGAGGTCATAAAAATACTTTGAATGTCCTTTTCCTCCTCTAATCACACCAAATGATAACTTCCATACATTTTGCATATGGAAATATGTAACACATGTCCCCATGGCATCCTCAAATGCATACAACGTTAACCCTCCAGCTGTGCCTTTTTATTTTAGTAGTGCTAGTATCAATTAAAGTCACAAGCATCATATTGTGCCTAGATGATCAGAAAGTACACAACATTAGTGGGCTACAACAGGCTGTCTAGCTTCCGGGTTCTAAAAAATCCACTTTGGTTTAAAAAGTAAAAACAAAGGCATATATTGCTCAGTCTCTCTCATCTCCTCTGTGTGCACACACATGTCACCACACAGAGTTTATCACTGGATGAGGAGGAACACTTCTGAAAGACCCTATTGTTCAAATCTTGGCAGCACGTCACCGTAGTACAACTGTTCATTTCATACATGTGTAAGGCAAGCAGAATTTGACCTTTATTCTATTTTCAATGAAAGTTTAGAATTTGCAAAATCCTGCAAAAGCATTCTGCGGGGGGGATGTGGGGGGTGGGGGGGTGTGTGTGTCTCTGTGTGTGTGTGTGTCTCTGTGTGTGTGTGTGTGTCTCTGTGTGTGTGTGTCTGTGTCTGTGTGTGTGTGTGTCTGTGTGTCTGTGCGTGCACGCGCATATACCTATATATATATGCACGTTTTTTCCTCTCAGAATAGTATGGCATTTTTGGTAGACTTTGCAGGATACTTTTTAGTGACATAACATAGAAGTATAATCCCTTTATATCTGTAGATTTCAAATTTTTACTCCAAAAACTTAACTGTCATTAGCATGAAGGCATTGATTGGGAAACAGAGATACAAAAGATAAAATTAATCCCCCATAGCCATGGAGTGGGAAGTCCAGAGTATAATTTAATTGATCAAAGCAGTAACTCAGTGTCCCACCTGCTGAACAACACTCATCCTGAAAGAACAGCACAAGGGAGAATAAAAACAAACAAAAAAAAGAAAACATTCATGTGAATTTGCAAGAAAAGCCCCATTTTTATAGGTTACCTGTCTATGACCTGAGGAGTGAGCTTTAACAGAAATGGAAAGATGAACTTCATATAATCCCGACTATGTCTCTATGTGTCAGGAAATTTAGAGGGCTACAGAAAAAAAAAAAATAGTCATGGGGTTACCACCTGGGATTTTGCAAGCAAAAGAAGCATCACCATGCTCTAGTCCTACTGGCAGCACATTTCCTTGGAAAGCTGAGCTATGCTGTCACTGAAGAATAAGCAGCAGGATATTTCTCTAGGGTACTCAGCAGGCTTTAATTTCTGCACAGAACAAAGCCGACAGGCAGAGGTTTCAATGGGGAACATGTCTCAGTTCTCCCCTATTCTTCTGGTGTCCCAGCACCATGATGGGGTAGCAAGGGACAAGCAAGCATAAAGCAGCTTCCAAAGAACCATTGCACCTATTCATAAAGGTGTATTTACCGCACCCTCTCTAAATTCACCCACACAGAGGCTACCCAAAAAATCATAAGGTTAAACCACTCTTTTGCGCCTTAGGACACAAAACTGAGAACAGTTGTGAGAAGAAGCCAGGCAGCCTTCTCAAAGCTTTTAAGTCAGGAAATCAGTTCACTTCCTTCTTTTCTTCATGACCACACAACCAAGCCTATCCATACATGCTTTAGGATTTTTGCTTTAATGTGGTTATTTGCTCAGGAAAAAACAAAGCTTTGAGCATTATTGCAGTTCACATAACAATGTACAGATCAAATCTTTAAATCATTTCCTTTCAAAATGTATTAGCATTACTATGACTTTAAAAGTCTCTCAGATCCAGTGCTCCACTCAAAACAATAAATAGAGCAACAAAACTACTCCAGTAGCCTCCCTTGATCTTTGTATAGAGTATGTTTTGTCACTGTTTTCACAGGAAGATTCTACAAATATAGGAGACACATTTATAGAGAAGCATAGCCAAAACATAATTTTACATGCCTACCATGCAAACTAAAATGAATGTTCTAGCTTACTACTCCATTAAAAAAAGCTGAAAGTTATGTTAAATACAA
>VYZV01044514.1:70292-95815 GCA_013401275.1 Pandion haliaetus
TATGTCCAGTGACTTGTTAATGCCAGATGAAAAGCATTACATTTTTACTTTTCTCTTACAGATTTATTACTAATATGTCATTCATATCAAAATAGGCATCATTCCCTGGCTTAAACAGCTAAGCTGCTTTATGCTTTGTATTCTTTTGTGGCCATATTCTAAAATATTACAATCATTTTCACAGGATCCAATTCTAACATCACAAAAAAAAAGGAAAAAAAGCCCAAACAAAACAAGCTAACACAGGCTGCCTATCCCAAAGTATACCTCTCATATACACTGTCACTGCAATGCTGCTCCAAGTCACTATGCTGTAGTCATGGTGCCTATAAAGCAATTCATCTTAAATCAGGATTTCACAGACTCAGCACTTGTCTTCAGGTTACACCATCAACAGGTGTGCGTATCCAAGCCAAAATCTGAACACACTGAAAATATCAGAAAGGCTTGCACTTGTACCATGTTATTTCAGCCTTAGAGATACTCAGCTTAAGAAAAGGTTGCCCCAAGAAAAACTACTCCAGTGCTTAAAATTGAGTCTTTATTTCTTTACTCCTAAACCTGAGAACTGTGGAAGTAGAAACCCAAGGGGCAACCGGACACTGTCCCATTCTTTAGAGACAGCTGTTTCATTTGGAAACATAAATATTACTTCTTTTCTTCCTTCAGAATCTGTCTTTTCTCTCTTTGCATTCACCTATAAATAAACATTTGCTGATGATATTACCAAGCATGACTTGTGATTAGTAAGTAAATATGAAAAAGACACATCTTCTGTAAGAGTTTAGTGAAAACAGATGCAATTTCTGAGTGCAGTTTCCGTATCAGTGTGGTTAACTGAATTTAGACACCACGCATGAGGAAATTCTTAGATCGGATAATTAAGCAAATCAGGCTTTATCAGCTTTATCTGCTCTTAAACCAATTCGAAGGCAAGAACCTTCTGGTGACAGTATTCCAAAAACACATACAACTGTCTCTGACTTGAAGCATATGGAAAGTCCCCACTGATGTGAATCATTCACGTGACCAAAGATAAGCTTGTCTATACTTGCATGATCAGAATCTAAACTGAAAACAAAGACGCTCTGACATTCTTTCCATGGACTAAGAGGCATTGGTCCCCTAAAGAAATGTGTTTTTTTAAAAAACAAGCATCAACAACTACTTAAATGCATGAATAAGAGAACAATCGAACTGTCTTTCCTAAACCTCCGAGGTGTTTTTCTGCATGTAGGGAATTTTTATTTGGAAATGCCCTATTAAGAAATTTAGCTCTCAGACAGATGCACAAACTAGCTGTGCTGAACACAGTGAGACTGTCCAAAGATGCACTGAAAGGCAAAACTTTGCTCTTGGCCGTCATTTTCTGAAACTCAGTTCTCAAAAAAGCTCCGCATCTTACCTTCAAGTTTTTCAAGTATCTGTCAGTACATTGCACTATATACATAAGAGAAGTATCCCAAGAAGGTCTGTGAGTTTCCAGACTAACTTTTCAAAAGAGCGTGTTTCTTAAAGGTGTTTTCTTCTGCAAATACCCTTAAATAACGGTACTAGGCAGAGACATTGACCCTTCGTGTAAATACCTATTGAGTGACTCCTCAGTGCCTTCTGAATTCTTGATATGTCAGCATCCCAAAGTTACCTTCAATGAAACATCATAAATGTAATGTTCATTTTCATATGGAAAATTATGTACTGAATATAATCACTAACCTAAATCCTAAGCAAACTACTATTCCAAATTATTTTAAAAGCCTTAACATCCAAAATCCAAGAACTAACTTGTTAGAGAATTTCATTGTCTTATTTCCCATTCATTCAAACATTGAAAGCTAAATCCACAGTAGTGAAATCATCACTCACACTAGTAGGATCCTTTAAGTTAGTGGGGCTACTCTCACGAGGCAGGCAGGATTTGGCACTTCTGTCCTATTACTCAGTGATGCTCCTAACAAGAGGACACTGAAGCTGTTGGCTGTCTTTAAGAGATACTGGAGCAGCCTTTTGACTCACAGTCATTCTTTCCATTAAGTCATGTCAATTGGGAATCTCTCATCCCTGCCTTTTAATTGCTTGGCTTTGGTTTTTTTAATGGTTTGGCAGTTGAGGCTACACACACACACATTTAATTTTCAATAGGGACTATCCCCAGGCACATGCTTATGGACACTGCTGATCTCAACTTCTCAAAACTAATTTTCATTTCTTTAGTACTACTTCCAACTAAACTGGAGTAAGTATGGGGCATTCATGTGCATCTCATCGCCTTTTCTTTAGGTTATTGTAACTGAAAAATGTCAAACAGTGAAACCTGAAATTCGGCCTGCAAGCAGTCCTCAACAGGCAGATCACTAATAATCAAATGTAAGAAAGAGACTGAAATATTTTTAAATTGTGATTTTAAAATTGCAGTGAGAAAGTTCGGTTCCATAGCTACAAGACCAGCAGAACCTAGCCCAGAAGAGTATTTGAGTATACTGGTATCTGTCTTAGTTTTATATCATGTTCAGGCAGTCCAACAGTGTAAGCAAAAAGGAATGTATTGTTCAGGTCTTCTTGTTTCTTTGAGCTGGGAGAATGCACCCACTCCAGGAGGAAAAGCAGGGAAGAACCAGGTGAGATTTATCACACACAGGACCAGATTTTAGAGTCTGCCAGCATGCACCATCGGAAGAACCAGCAGTAAGTACCAATTCCTTAGCAAAATCTATGTACATTAAATAACTAATGCCTATGAATCTGGGCTTTACTGGTTATTGTGCACAAACCAGGTAACGGCACACATAAATATCTGATTTTCAGAGGCAGGTTTGACACACATTTTGCATACTTTATCATTATCCAAAACCAGACCCTTTGTGCCTAGGAAACAAACTGAAGAAGAAACGGAGAAAGACCAAGTATCTACTGAAAGGGAAGGTTAGGTGCTGATAGTCAAAGAATTTCTACATATATTCACTTTTCCTTTGTCCCATCAGCAAGACAACAGAACAAAGAAGTTAAGGGGGAAATCATTTCAATCATGTTCTCTCAGAATTAATTTCCTTTCAAAAATTGGTTTCTGCCTAGGAGGCACAGGTTAATTATTGAAAATGTTGGTGATCGCTTTTCCCCTGACTACCTCTCGCTAGATTGTAAAGAAGGGCAAGCCAAATAGCATTTCTTCTTGTTTTCTTTGTAAATTGCACTTACATTTTCATCTTTCAGTGGAAACAACAGGAATTACAGTTCATTACTCACATCTGACTGAAAATCTGCCTGTAAGCAAAAGCATATTATTCCAGTAATTTGCAGATGACCCTGTTAGTCTTGTTAACATTTATTGTGTTGCTAAAGAAGTTATTTTTCTACATTCAAAAGGCTGAAAGCTGCAATAGCCTCAATAAGAAAAAATATTAAATAACCATTGGTAAAGTGAAATGCAGAACGATATAGCCATATCTGAAACCATACTGAAAATATTATTACAGGTCAAAGAGTCTGAAAAACATTTTCATCCATGTGTAACAGTTATAAATAGTGGAGGCTATTTATTTTGGCTACGGGACAACACTATCATTTTATGAAAACCTCCAAGGTTTCAAGATTTGCTGTTTATTCTCATAGGAACAAACATTGCTTGGGCATTTTCACAAAACTGGAATTACACTGAGAAGTTTGTTTCTGGAAAAAAACTTGAGCTTTGGGTTCTGGGTAGGGGTCTCTCCTTCTCTTGTGTCTCCATAGAGGGATCATAAGATAGACATAAGAGTTCATTCAACTCCATGTTCTGCTTGGAGACAGCAGTTTTTTGCTGCAGCACCAAAATGCGTTTCTTCACCATTCAAGCACAGTCTCCTTATCAACAACAGATGGATGATGAAAACAACAGGCTTACCCTGTCTTTTCCACCACTGCCCACAACAAAGCAGCTTTTGGTTTTGATGCAACAGCAAAATGTTCTTCATGGCTCTAATCACAAATTCTAATAGCATTAGGGTAGAAGAAGTAAAACCACCAGAAGGAAATGGTGCTTAGCCAGATCTTCGACAGCCAGGTCTAGATAGCCAGGTCTTAGACTGGTATTATCTGAATAACAGGGGAACACAGGCCATGACAAGCCTGACCACAGACCCCATGGCCTTAGTATCAGCAAAGCAGAAGAAACTTCTGTATATCCCTGTGCCAACACCAAATACCAGGATCACTGTGAGCTTCTGGGCCCTGACTTGGGTTCAGTGAACTAAAAAACTCCTGGGATTTAAAACCTTGAATTAAAGAAGAAATAACCCTGAGTTAGGGAAAGAGTTATCTTCACCCTTGTGTAGACATCCCAACCTATGGAGAAACGCCAGCAAGAAATGCCCCAGCACCTCCTTCCTTCCCCATAGTTAAGAAGCTAATGGGTGCCTCATGGAGAAACAAATTGTTCCCAAACAACCCTGGCAGGCTTGACACAGTCCCATGAAATAGGAGAGAGAAGCACAGAGCTGCTGCTGTTGATCCCTGAAAAGGCCCTGCTAAACCCAACAGATCAAGGGATGTGAACTGTCAGAGATATACAAGAAATTTAGAGAAAAAGAAATTAAGATCTCAGAGAGTCATGGAGAAAAGAGGGGAATACCGTTTTATAAGAAGCCAAAAGGAAGGAAATTCATTCATATTTTTGCTTTGGACAGAAAACCACCACAGACACCATTTGTTGTTAGTAACAAACTGATTCTGTAAATACATATGATTGCTTAGACCATTTTAGTTAGGGTCCTGAAAGAAATGGATGTACATCTCACAGGGAGAAGTAGATATTTACATGCAAAGTTAATAATCAAATAAAAATTATGAAAATATTGTGGTTTGATGTTATTAAGTAATGTGTTTTACATGGTTTGGTTTGGTTTGGTTTTGCCTATGTGTCAAGTAAAAATTACTTTATTTTTTTAAATGCTAACCTGTATTTGTACATAAAGGTCAAAATAATGTAAAGCAAGGTAAATATTTCAACCTTATAAAAAAGAAATAATTTTTTCTACATTTAAAAAACTAAATCAATATATTCCAAAAATCAAGATTTAAATGAATCATAATTTGCCAGGGTGAAACCATTAGAATATCTTTATCAGCACTACTAAATGGCATAGTTTAAACACAAAGTGTAGCATTGAAAAAGTAATTACTCTTACAAAAGGTTCTCCTTAATGGTAATATTGTAATTACATTTGTCTTCCTTTTTAAGATATAAATTGTCACTGTGATTTAGGGCTCCATTTGCAGCTCATTCCCAGTCACTGTAAGATATGTTAATATGTTAATAAAATACAGAAGTATTACTAACTTGCAACGTTAGCATTTCCAAGAGAAAATTATTTATATTACAGGGATCCTTCCAAGGTATTTCAAAATACCATACGTGGTTGATTCACAAAAACTGAAAAATTTAAAATCAGCTATAGTTACTTTCACTAATTAGGTAATTTAACTATTCTGCTGACATGTCTGGGGGAAAATCGGCCAATATCTTTTTATTTAGTCTGCAACTGTTTTAAAGACTGTTCATTCTGTTTCTTTCTCTCTTCTGTGAGTAGAATTAAGACATGACAGCTTTGTTTCTCAGCTACTTAGATTAGCAGGTTATTACGCATATTGTTATTCTGCAATAGTAAAAGATGTGTTCACATTTAGCAGACAGACATGAAAATGCAGGGGCTAGTGGCTATGTACAAATGACTTTCAGCCAACTTTAGGCACATTTCAGAGCAGTAACTTTTTTAACAGGATAATTAACCATACTATGTTCCTAGGGATGTGGCAGACTCTCTGTAAACGCGAGTGGTTCATTTTAAGCTAAACGGTTTTATATAAATAGAGCTTTGCATAGGGATAATGCTGCAATGAAATCTGATTCAAGACAGATGTCACAAGTAAATGAATGTAACAGTCCTTTCTGGCCCTATAAAGTATTAAATTATCCCACAAATTCTCTTTTCGTCTCTAACACAGTAGATCTTGCAGAAACAGTCATCATCCTTTGCAAAGAAGGATGCCAAGAGACAAGAAACCTCTTCACCTTTCCTTCCTGGCCATGCTGCCTTGAGAAAGATCCGAAGTCCTTACCCAGTAAGGGAAGGATCAGAGCTGGCCCTTTTCACCAGTGTATCAGTTGAACTTTTAGCAGAAGTAGCCCCAGAAGGGGTGGCCTCGGTACTGGTTGCAGCAGCCAGGGAACCTCCAGGCTGTCCTGAGGCACCCTGGGGGCATCCCTCTCTGCCAGGCCAACTTGAGAGCACCAAAAAGCAAGAACGCCCCAGAAAAATGGGAGCTGGTACTGATGACTGGACTCATAGAAACTGCTCAGCCAGGACAGGCTTAGGAAATAAGTTATGAAGTACCAATGAAAATAAAATACATTTCATGACTTAGATTTTGCTTACTCGAGCAATTCAGTGACCCTTTTTTTCTAGTATCTTTGTCCATTTGCATTGCTTCTCATAGGGAACATGTTTTTTGTTATTTACATTAGGAAGATTCCACTGGAAGATTACACTTATGTACAAAATCTGCAAACTATCACAGCTTTCAATCAGTTTACCACAAGCAAGTTATTTGTTGAAACATTAGGCTTATATTTGCAAAAAAAAATTAAATTTGAGCTCTAAATCCCACTGAAATTCATTTAAAGTCAGATCCCTTGACTCCTTAGGCTCCTTGGGAAATCTTATCCTCAGTTACTAAATTATTCTGACAGAGGCAGAGAGAGATTGACAGGGAGGTCCTCAAAGAATGATACTGTAGTTGCTTGGAATAACCATGACTGCAAGTATTACCAGTGGTCTCTGCTGCTGTCAGAGCTTTTCCAAGTCTAATGAAAATTGATCTGGCATCTTTCCACTCTATGGGAGTTTTTTACAACATGTGACAGAAGAGAGATGTCTTCACACAGTGCTGGACCCTTAACCACATTTTCAGATTCATAATGATAAATTTGCCAACACAGCAAGTGGAAGCACGCAGCTCACAGGAAAAGAAAAAGAGTAAAATGTTAATCACCAAAAAACGTAAACATCTACTACTCCTTCAAAGAGCAAATATAAAGCATGCAACACATTTCTATATTACACTTACACTTAACTGCAATCGTAATCCATTATACTGATAATTTTAACAAACTATATTGTCATGAGACTAATTTATGACAGTATAGATTGAGTTTCAATACAGCACTCAGAGATATTTACTGAACACATATACTTGAAGATGCGGTGTAAGCCTTGATCTCTTGTTAAAACAACTAAAGTTATAATGTGAAAGTTGAAATAATAAAATGTGAGAACACTAGCAATAAAACGCTTACATTTTCAATCACTTTTTAAATCATACTTGCTTCTAATAAACTCCATAAATAAAAATACAATCTACAATAAAACATTTGCCTTAAGAACATAAATATCTCTGGCTATCACATTCCCTTGAACTAAAAATGTTATGTAAATTATTTATAAGTTAATATAACATGCTTAGTTACATATTTATATATCATTACACCAATAATTATTTGACACATTCCTATCCCTAATCTAAATTGTACGTCTATAATAAATTTTAAAAAACATCCAAAGATGACAAGTCTACTTCTGCCATCAGTGCTGACACTACACTCAGACCACAAATGGCTCAGACAGAACAGAGTAAGTTAAAAAAGGATCTTTGCAGAACTTCTGAGAAATACAGACCTTCATCTACTGTAACCTGTCAATACAGGTGAAGTTCTTCAGCTGTTTTATAAAGTATGTAATGGTAACACTCAGAATACAGGAATCAAACATAGCACAGTAAATTCAACTTTGAGATATATCTTGCCGTAACTTCCTCCGCTCCTCAATCAAGCTCACCCATTGCATCACTGAGGTCACCATGTGTTATACTGGAGTGACACATCCTTGTCTAGAAGCCGATTCTAAGCCCCAAAACTGCGTAAACCCTTGTCAAACATGTCACACCTGCTCCATTTGTGCTCCCAAACAGCACAGCTACTACTACTTTGCTCACTGCTTTCTAAGTGCTTTGTGGAGATTTTCTGAGCCAGAGACGTACTTATAGAACCAAGACTCTTGCTGGATCAAGCACAGTTGAATCACCATCTGCTAACTCGTATAATAAACCACTCAGGCAAACGTTTCTTTCAAAACAGACAAATGATAGTAACACAGCATTACGTATTTCAAACACTAAAACTGTTGGGAAAAACTTAGCAACTAAAAGATCAAAACACTGCAGTGACAACACCACCAGCAGATATATGGCAGCAGAATCAGACATTTGTTCTTAGCAAATATAGCTGAATAACCAAACTAAAATGTTACTTTTCAGTTTCACATGTGTGAAAGAATGTGTAGAAAACTCTAACAGAATGCATCTCCTTTCCAGAGGAGGAACAATTCAGATGTACCACACCAGGCTCTTATCTTCAGGATATCTAGCACATGGCTGATGGACACTGCCTTCACTAGCTATTTTTATGAATCCATCCTTTCATTTCAGTCGTACCTTTGTAAGTGTCCAGAAGAAAATCTTTTCTTTAACAGAGTATTTTATTTTTTTTTTAGCTTTCATATAATCACAAAAAATATGTAAAGTTTCAGTCATAGAAGAACTGGCTCAGGAGATGAAGTAAAAACAAACTATTTGCATAGGCCAAAAAAAGAAAACTAAAAGTAAAAGCTTAGATCACACTATGTTCTCCTTTACATTTATGTAATACAGAAAAAAAAAACCACAGAAGTCAATGAAATGTCTTCAGAAACAAAATTAGCAAACAGCTTTCTCTCCTTATTGCTCAGTTTCAGGAATATCCTGAAGACTCACAGGTGTAAAACAGGAGCGCTGATTTGGGGAACAACTATTTACCACCTAGTTATTCAGTAAGCTCACCTGAGTCATAAATTTTACGTGCCATCTTTACTGTTGATACTTTATTCCACTCAAAACAAAAAATAGATGGCTTTTATTTCTGTGGAGATTTTGTTTTAGGAAACAAACGTTTATTTCCAACAGTTCTAAAATATCGTAGTTATTACTATTGACTGGTCTGTTTAATTTCCTCTCCAAAGTCCTCCACTAGGATGGCACCAATGCACAGCCTTCCCGGAGGTCCTCCTGCTGGTCACCCATACAATGGTTCTCCTGTGCCTCAGGCTGAGGCTGTCATCACTCAATTAATACAACTTCGGATATCTGTGGCTAGGAAAGATGTAAAGGAAGGCCAAACAATCAACTTTTAGTCTTAAAGAATGTAAGCTATTCCCCCTCCTGCATTTCAAATAAATAAATAAATACAATACAATAAAACCAAGCCAAAAGCACATGCATAAATGTTCACAGCTAGCCATGTGACACTGGAGATACTGATCTCTGCAGAGACCCATCAACTTTGTTTATGAGAGGAAAGAGAAAAGTCAGGCTTGAAAACAAGCCTTTCCCCACTGGTGGGGTTCGACAGAGGTTCCCTTTGGCACTGGTGTGTGGTGTTGTCCTGCCTTGTGCCTTCACAGAACTTTACCAGCTTGCATTTCTGCAGGACCACCTACTTCCACTTATTGCCATTTCTAAAAAATACATTACTGTATTTTCTCTATCTTCCTATTTTATTAATTTTTAAATGAAAATTCTTTGACCTTCCATTGTAAAAATAACATATTCAGAATCAAAAGAAATACCTCATTGGGCTGTAACATCCATCTCCCTATGTGCTACTCAGCAAAATCACAGCTCTTAATCTCAAAGGTTATTCTACCTTATCTTATTATATTTTTTAGATCAGATTCATCATCGCAGTATCTGAAAGCAGATTACAGTACGGACACTTCAGCATGAATTTAATTTCTCCTGGTTTTCAGAAACAAAAATGGAATGTTTCAGGTAAGGGAGAGCAAAGTGAGTCTGGCAGTGTCCTGGGGAGATGTCTGCTTGTCTGTGCAAGACACTGGAAGAAAAATTCCTACTGCAGAGGAAGGAAAGGGAGCACGTCTATTATGGGGGGTGATAAATCCCTATCATCTTTTTTTCATTTATTATTTTATAATTTATTTTCAATATCCAATATTGCATAAAACCAAATAGGTTTTATATTTGGCTGCTATTCTACACAAGCACCACGTTAATGAATAATGTATTGCAATTAATTACAGTATTACCTCAAAAATTTGTATTTACAAGTGTGTAAGAAGCATATCAGTGGATAATGGACTGTGACCTACAGTGTGGGAGCTTCAAACATTCGCAGTAATAGAGGGAAAAAACCTGCAGAGAAAATATTCCACTGAAAGATGTGCAATGAGGAAGTCATCGTTCCAAGTATGATATTAAAGAAAAATCCTCTCTTCCAAAATACTAAAAATACACGAGCTATTCTCATTTCAAGAAAGTCTATGACTAAAGGAGTGAAACTTCCCAGGCAGTTGGTAAAAATTCAGACGTTTGTTGCAGCTGCCTCTTTTCAGGCCACCAGAGAAACCACCACAGCCTGCGGTTCAGCCGCCATGTGTGGTTTCACCTGTGTGTCTGCGGGCTGCTGCCCCGGGTGATCCTGAGAGCCACCCGCTCCTCGGGTGCCACAGCTGTCCACCTCCCACCCTCTCCCCTGGTGTCCCGGCTCTCCCCCTCCTTCCCATGAGGGCCAGCAGCCGTGGGCAAGCTATGGGAGGGAGCTGATGCAGGATGAACCTGGCCCGGCCAGTGGTGGTGAGGGAGTTTCTGTCAGAGCAGCAGGAGGTCTGATCCACGGTGTAGTCACAAAATCCTTAATTCCAGGGCCAGGGAAGCAGCAGCAGTGCACACCCACAGCGAAGGGAAAGGAATGGTGTGGTGGAAGACCTCCTGCCAGGCCGCACACCACGCCAACGTGAAAACACATCTGCTGGCTGGCAAAACCAGCCATCAGCGAAAATGGCTTCCAGATCCAATTCAAGTCAACACTAACCCTTTTTTTTTGCATTATATTAACAGCATATCAATGCTATTAAGGGTATCCAGAAGCCTGCAATTCAGAATCCAAACCCTTATGTTCATTTACCAGTCCTGTAAGCTATTACGACAGCACTAACAACGTTCAGCTGGAGAGTCTCAGAAGACTAAGGAAATGAAGTGCTATACACTTAAAAACCCATCAAAATAGGAAAATCCAAATGCTTTTGTTCAGTTTTTTTTCTTGTGACATAAATAATCATTAAACATTGTGACTCTAATCCAGTACTTTTGATTTATTCCTTGGAGAAAGTACAGACTAATTACCTTGATATGTAACTCTTGGACCATACAGTAATGTGCAATAAGAATACTTTAATCACACAATACCCGCAAAATCTGACTATATGTAGTAACAGGCAATCAGCACAATACAACAGTATATTAAATGCAATGTGATACAGAAGATTGCTCCTAAAATGGAACAATAAAGCTGTTTTACAGACAACCATGAGTGGAAGAGGTGACATAGGGTTACCTAAACACAGGCAATCTCTAAACAAAAAAGACTGTGGTTGGCCCCTTACAGTTATCCAAATTGTCTGTGATTACACGTACACCTCCAACTGGATTATATTAGTGCTCCTGCACAAAGAGTAAATAATCATAGAGATCATACTTTTATTAATGCACACTGCTGAAACCCATCAGGGAAACATTTACAAAATGTCAACAGGTAAGCCTGAAGCCACAGAGCTGGTATTCTCAGTGGGAGCAAATGGAAAAATTCGTACTCTCCAGCCTACTGTAGTCTAAACATATCTTGAACAGTGTACTGGATGAAAACAGGAGCAAGAGGAGTTACACAGAGAGTAGTCTTCAAACAAAATGGGACATTACTTGTATTTTCCAAGGCAAGAATGAATTGAAGTTAAAATTAATAATAAGAATTGAGAATTAAAGAGCAAAAACACATCTCAAAATGTCAAGATATGCAAATAAGTATATACTGATGGCTAAATATTTTTCCATCAAAAGTACTTTTGCCATCAAACTCAGATTAATAAAAATGATACCTGTTCCCCAACTGTTTTCACAATCGAAAAGAAACCCTGGGGTTTTTTCCCCTAATTGGTTTGGTGACCTGAGAAATGTTTAATAGAAGACATGCATTTTCATTATTTCAGATTACTTGAATAAATTTGATACAAAAATCCCAAGAGGACTTGTTATCTGTTTAAAAATGAAAAAGCTTTACATATCTCATCCCGCTCCCATTCAGTATCAGGTGCACCTCTTTATCTTCAGGAGGAGTATGAGTGTGCCATAGTTAGTTGTGATTTATTATTAACTTTTCTGGAAAGCTTTTCTGAAACTAATATTCATTAGATGCCTGACTTGAGAACCACAAGACCAAGGCGGCAGTAACCCATCATGACTCTGGCCTCCATAAGCACAAAAGTGTTAGTATTAATTAAACGCCTCCAGACCTTCCTTTCCGTTCTGACCGCACTTGCTGTGGAGCTAATTGCTTCTCTCCTTCAGCACACACTTATGGTGCCTGCCCTGCTGCATAGCAGCCAACTTTATATTTTCTAAATGGGATGAACAGCCTGCAGATCGTAACTCTGTTTGCTTCAGATCTTTTCAGGGTGCCTCATAAGACAGTTGAAATGTTTTATGCAGACTAAGTGATATTAAGTTTTTCTTCATCTGAATTTCTCATACTAGGAAATTAGCTGAATTATAAAACTCAAAATCTCTGGCCTTTCTAAAGCAAGTGCAGCAATTAGAAAGATTAATAGAAAGGTCTTCATTGCAGCTGACATTACAATTGTGAAACATTAACATTTCCGGCTGGAGAGAAGGACTTAGTTGATATAAAGATTAAGAAGTACTAAAGAATCTAGGAGATACAAAAGACAAATATGTTCATAAAAAAAACCAGCTCTGAACCGATGACACTGACTTGTGCTCTATTATTACTTGCTTCACAATCCCACGTAAGAGGATTACTGTCTATTTTGGCACTATGTATAACAACAGCATACAGCACATCACCAAGGGGTTGTACAGAGGCTGCCTCGTATCATCACACCCACACATACATTCTTCAAGTCAAATCTCCCACATCAGAAAACCACCAGCTGTCAGTTCCCTGAGCTCCACACTATTTTGTTACTCAAGAAAATGAGGGGAAAAAAGAAAAAAATCAAGAAGTCTTTCATTTTCAATTTAACAGGAGTGCAATACAGTTTAAATTAAGGGCAGAATTGTTGTATTATTTTTCAGTCTTCTGCATACAAAAATAACCACGCTGGTCCTTGCACTCCGTATCCTGATTCAGTAAAAAAGCAGCAGACAGCATTCCTAAGAGCATCCAGGGACTCTCTGACACAGTCACAAGGGTTACGCTACCGTCTCTTCTAATGCTATGCTACTAATTCTAATATTTCCGGACAGGCCATGTAAACTGTGATTAATCCAGCACTAGATGAGTTGCTTAGCTCAGCAGTTGTACTTTGGAGAAATCCTAATGCTTAGACCACAAAATAACTGATCTGAGCATCTTATTAAATTAGACGAGGGAAATTCACTACATTCCCAATACACTACACCATTTTTTTCCTGTCAGGCACAATTCAAACAAAAAGCAGATGGCACATAGTGTAGGATGCCTATTTGCTAATATAAACCTCATGGCTATCAAACTCTTCTACCACAACCCTTCAGCAGTCCTCTCACTGTCTGGACCAGTTACATCTCCTACAGGAAAGCTGTCAACCTTGACCCAACAGTTAGTAAAAGATTTCAGTATGCCAGCTTGGGCAAACAATGAGATGTCATTTCTCACGTACCCTGAAACTGTGACATATGATAGATCCCTTCTTTAGTCTTTGTAATACTTAAGATAGGTATAAATACACAGTACAGCTCTGAGAATTAAAACCTGTGGTTTTCTTGAAAGCACTGCACTGCATAAGAGCCCACCATCCTTCTTTTTGCAGGATTTAAATTTGGAGTGCGGGAATGCAGGGGACGATGAAGAGGGCAATAAGGATGAAGGGAAGTTAATTATAGATCTATCTGGTCATAAACAGCTCACTTTTACTTTATCCAAATACTTAAAATATTACTACTTACCCAAAGGAGTAATAGCTGCTCTAACAACATCACTGTAGGAACTCTTAAAATTCTATTAGTTCATATATTCCTCTATTTTTCTCTGGCAAATTGAATCTCTTACCCTTATTGTAGGCTGAGAAGGCACATATGTACCCAAGGCTTCTGATTCACCAGGTTTAAAAGCTTTTTTCAATTCCTTTCCCATTAGCTGGCCTGGCAAATACTAGTCAATCAGTTTTACCTCATTTCTCATAGAAGGCTGATCTTTTAATTATCACAAATGCATGGCTGCAGCAGCCTTACCCACTCTTTTTGTTCTGCCTTTCAAGGTGAAATGCCTCCCTACTTGCTCTGTCCTGCTTGCTTCTGAGTGTCCAAAGCTAATGCAATTACCTGTAAACTCAATAAGCACAATAAATGTCCACATCTAAGCAAAAATCAATTGCTAATAAATATCAAGTAAGGCAAGGAGCAAAAGCTAATGAGGAAAGGCCTTTTTTATACTTCTGCATATGCTCAGTCACAGAGGTACTCCTAAACGCAGAGGGCACTCCTTTAGAAGTGCTCATCTTCCTTCTCCCAGAGCTTCTGGAGAAGCCATGGGAGTAAACACAGATACCATTGCCTACTTTGCTTCTGCGGCCAAAGCAATGCACACCAGCCAGCTGTATCTTTGCCATTATAATCACTGTCCCATTAAAATATTCAGTCACTGAGGTCAATGAATATACAGAGCTTCCACGTATCACAAGAGTGCTACTAAGGAACTAGAATTTATAGTACAGCTCTTCCTTCAAGCATCAATTCAGTCCTCAGCTATGCTTTTGAAAAATTATTTACAGTATGGCATTACATTACAGTGACGTAGTGCTGAGCTGAGAGCCTTTTTAGTCTCCTTGTGTAACAGGACTAATATTCCTCCAATAACACAATGCAGGTGTGGTAACAAACTAACACCCACTTGTTTCAAACCCCAAAATCTCACTTCCTTCCCTCAGTCATGCTATTAGCAGAAGAAACATAGTTTTCTGAAATTCCTATTTTAGGCCAATTATATAACTTAGCAGACAAATGCCTGAATTTGTGTGCATCAGCACTACCATATTGCAGACTCAGAAGCTCATGTGTTATCTATATTCCCCCACGACTATAACATTTCCCTAAGGATACCCTCACTATTTCTGTCACTAGACAGCTGTATTAAATCAAGTTGATACAAATCACCCATCATGTTTACAGCAATTACAGACTCTAATATTACGTAGTGGTCTTCTGTGAGTTTTTTACTTTTTGAAATGGGAGGGTTATTACTGAAGCTATTTGCACTCCAGAAGTTTACACACTCTATCAAACTCTTTTTCACTCACTGGGATGAAGTAAGAAATGGAAACATAAATTCAGATTAAAAATCATAAAGTGGCAAACTATTTTGTTATTTTTTTAAAGCCCGGTTACTGAAATGGCAGGGATTGATGAACGGTGTGGAGAGCCATGTTGGGCAAAAGTGGGAAATGCTGGGCTGGGGGGAAGAAAAGTATGGGCAGAAGCAAAGCTTCTCTGTTCTCTCCATCTCCAAAACTCCCTGGCCTTGCCAGGGGCTGCTTTCCTGGACCCCACAGACACTTACAGCAGCATCTTCAGCCCTTCCCATGGACTCCACCTGGAAGCGGCCCCAGCAGGTGCCCCGGGGCCCAGAGCCTCTTCTGGCTCTGCCCCCACCGCCTCGGACTGCACCAAAGAGGCACTGCCCGTCCCACGCCGCTGGCACTAAACCTCCCCTTCTCCTTCACCTTTCCCAGTTTTTCTTCAGCTGAAAAATCCCACTTAACCAGCAACCTCAGGGTCTTCTGCTCATGAATTTCAGATGCTTTTGAGCTCTGGGCCTATGAGCCGATTCCTTTGGGACCTTTGATGGAAAAGGTAGTGTTCTCAGTTGTCTTACACATAGCAAAATCTACTAAGTCAACAGCTCAGCTGAATACAGCAATTTCTCTTTAAGTACAGGGAAAGCTTAACACACAGCAACATCAGATAATATCTTAGAGTATTTCCTTTAGATATTTTTAGATGCAAATGAGGTTTGCTTGACACATTCTGTTTGAGTAATTACAAGTTAGCAGCCACCACAGCCTGCTCACAACTATTTCCCTATCTACTTCGGTTTATCTACAAAAACACATTACTTAAAATTACTTCTGGGGAGGTCAGGTATTCAGATTTTAATCTAACCAGGGACTGAAAAATAAAAGAGAAGTGGGAACCAAAGTGTAATTGAGAGCACTTGACTTAAGGAGCACACCGGCACCTTTGAGTGCCTACATGACACCTGAAGTCAACCGCTGTGAACAAATCTGTGACAAACACAGGGGTAAACTGCAGCTTGAGTATGAAACAGCAAATCAGAAGATATCAGAAGGTACACTCAGCCTATCTATGGATTATCTGAAATATTCTGACTTTAGAGGATAGCTTAATTAATCCAGAAACGAAAGGATACAACCACAGGAGAATCCATCCAGGACCTACTTTTTATCACTTAGAAGAGACTGATAGAAAACAGACAGATAAATATGTAAAGTAGTTGCTAATTTACAAAGCTTACTAAATTCAAACAACTGAAGAGCTGGTAGCTGGTTTCAGAGCAGCACTGGATTTTTAAGAAAATCAATGCTGAGACACTCTTGAGGCTTTCATTCTAATGCTGTAAGCACTAAAGATAAAAGGCGCAGAGGGTAACTGCCAGATAGAGGTCCTACTGTGCATGGTGCAATGCAAAGAAAGCGTTAACATCAATACATGCAAGGAAATAAATGGGAGCACCCAAAAAATATCGCAGCAAGCTAACGAAAAGAAAGCAAGCTGCTGAAAAGGAACCTGTATTGAAAACAGAGAAGAGAATGAAAAGAGGAACACCACAGGAGCTTACAATTAGTGGACATGCAGTACTGCTTTGCAAATATTTCACCTGATATGGTTAAGGTTTATTTTCTTTGAGTAATTTTCATATCCACTTGTTCAAATTGCAAGTAAAAATACACATTTTTTTTTCTGACTGCAGCTCCTCCAAACTCACCATAAAACGTAATTCATACCAGAGTAGGATGTTTTTCACTGGTGTAATTTGCCTTTGCTGCCAAGTAAGCTGTTTACCTACATGAGAATTACTGCTTTCAGATTAGACTATCAGGTCTAATGGCAACATAAAATAGCACTCAAGTTTCTGTGTTCACACTTCCCAATTTCTCAGGTAAGAACAAATTCCCTGTGGCAGAAGAGAAGGGAAGAGGGAAGACCCGGCTTCACCACCTCTCCCATTAACATCGTTCAGTGTGTCTAAATTTCTGGCCTTGTGACAGCACAACAGATGCCCAAACTCCCAACTGTTCAGCAGCAAAGCAGGACACAGCCCATACTTCTTTGTGCCGACAGATGCTGACTTATTCTTTCCCATCACGGGAAATGTCCTATTTTCTTCTGGGCACTTGGAAGGAGCTGGGTTACAGATCTAGCTGACTCAAGTGAAATTAGCTAGCATGCACACTACAGAGTTGTCTGCTGCCATAACTTTGCTAGCTCCAGCCCACGTGACCAAATAGTCCAACTGAGCCCTGGTAAAAGCACCACGGGGCTTGAATAAGAGCATGGACACCAGGACTCAGAAGGCCAATAGAGTGGTTTGCTCCTTGTGCAGAGCCCTCACTTCTAGAGGTTGCCTGGAGGAAAATACTTCCCTCTTCTGACTGTGCCGCTTCCGTGCCTTCAGATTACAGCCCTAACAACTCCCAGCATCCCACGTAGCCGCTGAGGCGGGCTGCAGAGGCACCCTGGGACTTGGAGCTGAAATTTTGACAGCTCTGGCGATGATTCACAGGAAGGCAGGTTATCGGCTTGCCCTGCCCTCGGAGTCCATGTGGCACCATCCCATCCATCAGCAGCATGAGACAGAGCTAACACTTACTTTGACCCCTATGGTCAACAGAGGCAACAACTGCCAGAAGGGATCAGTTGAAGTATGTGCCATTTTTGCATGGTAACTTCTCAACTGTTTTCAAAAGAAACGGGAAAGGCATGTAAAAACAACAAAAAAAGGAGAACTGAGTTCTTCCCGAGTAACAAGGGTTTTTAAAGTGCTATCAGGGTGAAAAAGACTTAAAATAGGACTAAAAAGAGAGCATGAGACTAAAGAGTCTAACACGATTGAGTTACTTTTCTGCCCTTTTAAAATCCATGGATGAAATCCATTCACGTACTTTAAAAGCCAGAATTTTTAGATGCTGGCCTTCAGGATGAAACAGCAGGTCGAGCCTCATTTATATAATTGCCTGCATTCCCTGCACAGCCAAGACAGAAACCTATGTGTCTTTGAACGATGGTAGAGAGAAATTCAGTCTCCTCTCCTTTGACTGCATAAGCCCTTTCACAGTGATAAAGTCCTCCCAGGTGAGGCAGCCACTGAATGAAAGTTAAGGGAAAATGCATGAAACACAAAGCATCTCTAATCCACCTGCAACAGGAGTAGTTACAGTGACCCTTTACAAAATAGTCAGGGTATCCAGCAGACAGCTAAAGTTTCCAGCCCCCGGGGTAATCAGACACTAGATCCCAAGCCTTCAGTTCCTGGGAATAAGGTACAAACAAGCTGTTACTTAAAGGCCACTTTCACCTCTTAAGTTTCCAAGCTTCTTCGGGGACTGCAGCAGGTTCAGACACTTGTCTGCCCAAACCAGCCCTGCCACAGAGCTTGCTAGAGGAGAAAGGAGCTGCTCTCCAAGAAAACACCATTCCCAGGCTTGAGCAGGTGAAAAGGGCACTGTCAGCCTCAGAAACAAAATCCTAAACATTTTGACAAATGCCAAGCAAGGAAAACAACTGGGCCTCGTACTTCAGTTTTAGACCCCTGGATCCAACCCGGTTTTTCTCCTTCAATATAAAAGGAAAGACAGACTCGGGGGGAGTATGTGCATAAGTCTCTGCTTGCTCCAAAGAAGGTCAAAGCACATTTTGCCAGTTACTTCAAGTCATGCTTTGTCAATACAGCTGCTTGTGAACAACAACATAGCTCATAGCAAGGACACAATGGGAGAGACGCAGAAAGCATCCCTAAGGGGCGTGACACTGGCAGGGCAAGTGAAGGTATATCACTCATGACATTAAATCCCGCAGGCAAAACACTTCAGAGGAAAGGCTGCCCCCACCTTTCACTGAACTCATTGTACGCACACACTGCTTACACAGACACAGAACTCCACCTTCTCTAAATGCCTAAGAAAATGATACCTAGGATTACCCTATGAAAAAAAAAATCAGTCCAGCTATGGAGCAGGAGACTAAAGTGGAGAAGAAAAAATTTACCTTTCTATTTCCTCAGCTATAGGAAAGGGCAATAAAACTTCACAGTGCTACTGCAAATAATTACTAGGAACCGTGCCTGCTGTCTGGTCAGCATTTTAACAAAAAAGATGTTACAGAAACGCCAGAGAAGCACAATACTGAGCCTCTGAGTGCTAAATCATCTGTGTGGGGAAAACAGTATAATCCATATGGACAAACAGACCCACAGACACTTCACCTGCATCCCAAAATGCTCTCTACACCCAGCAGAGAGCACAGTGCGCTCAGCCTGCATCTAGCTCTGCCCGGCTGAGTGTGCAAACAAAGCAAGCACGTGTTTGTACAAAAAAGACTGCCGATGGGCCAAGTCTTAGTGTTAGCCTATGCACAAACCAAGACGTGGCTTTCACTCAGATAAACTAAAATCCTGTATTTGAGGAATAAGCGCAGCACACTGCTCTTTTACAAGGGAAATACAGCAAGAAATAAAAAATGCTGGTGAACATGACCTTTTGCTTCAATTTTTGATTCACCAAGTCCTGCTTCCTCACAGGCAATGTACTATGTCTGCAGGGTTTACCAGCTATAGGGATCAATGCTGAGAAAACCCTGTAGCAAACTAGCCTTTTCGGATATCAGGTAGCAGGAAGCATATTCAATGTAAACCACAAGTGGTCATAGGCTGAATGATGACATTAAAATGAAATGCTGGTCAGCCGTTTCACTGCTTCCAGATGGTCCCTCCTGTTCAGCTAGAAAGTTGATCCTGCCTTGGAAAACCTCAGTGATCTTGCAGCATCCATACAGAGGACCTGATGGCCTCAGCAGGCTCCAGCTCCTGTCCCCAAGTGGCATCTATAGCCCCAGAAGTGGCCAGACCAAAACGAATCAATCAAAGCGGCACAAAAATCCAGTGCTTCCCGTGCCAACATCCAGGCAATGGCATGTTACGGAGGCCCAGCTTGTTCAGCAGCTGGACTCTGCCCTGGGACCCAGCGGGCAGAAGTGGTAGGTTTCTGATGGAGTACATGAAGCTACTCCTCCTGCCCTCTCCTTCCAGGTGGGACATGGATATAGGGGTAGATTTAACCAGAAATACAATAAATACGATCAACATATATACATATACACAAGCTTTGGGGAAGTCTGTAAAAGACATGAGGGGTACCCAGAGCATCCAGCTGTACAACACTGGTAAGAAGGTGATTCCCAAGCAGAATATAGTCACAGTGAAATGGTTTACCTAATGCTAGAAACAGCAACCCACAAATAATCCTCATGAAAACAAAGCCCGAGTCCAAAATATTTTTTAAGCTGTTCTAAATACTTATTCTTTTTCCAGGTTAGGAAAGGATTTTACTCCCCTGGATCTCAAGCCATCACCTGTACCAACCCCATTTACACAGGTTTATCCAATTTTTACCTCTTATCTCATAAAAGCTTATCCTTGCACTTTTTAATTACGGTTTGTTCCCAAAACTATGGCAAGTCTGCATGAAATTAAACTCACTTAGATCCTTTTCTCATATCATATCCTAACCAGCCTATAGCATTCTGGAAACTGAAATAAACCATCCTTAGCACAACGACTAATTCATCCACTAGTAATTTTTGGGGGTACTGGTGAAAGCCATTCCTGAATGCTAAAATATTTTCATTAATGCAGTATTTCTGTAAAACCTAATATTGCCTTTCTATACATGAATTTTCAAAGTAAATTCCTTTTTTATTATACTACCCACTTGCAAAAGAAGCAAAACATTTTCAAATTATTCAGGCACTAATAAAACTTCCCTTCCCAAAAGCCAGTTAATTTTAAGGAACTTTTAAAATTCATGATACAATCACAAGGTAAACTCACATTCAAAACAAACTATTGAATGCCTACAAAAAACCCACAGTGTTTAGAAAAAACAAGTAGCAGAAGCACCATCAAGAGTACAAAACAAGACTTGTGAAGTCCAGTTTGACTCCAAGTTAAATTGCAATTGATTTAATTAATTAATTAATTAATTAACAGCAGAACCTGCACACATCTGATGGGGCAGCTGATGACAGCCATGCTACGGTACAGCTGAGCACAGAAGGGAGACACTTTTGGAGAGGACAAAGACAACTTAGTGATTGCTCAGTTTTTACAGAAAGTGTGCAACTTCCATTTTGGATTAGCTGTGATTAAGGGAGCCGGTCCTTATATCTCCTAGGCTCCTGTTACAATCACGACTTGTTTCCAAGCCTGATGTCATACATTCTCTCAAAGTTAGCATCAGGGCATCAAAGTACCACCAGGTTCAAGGGGCAGGAGGACCCAGAGGTGGCACTGTCTTCACAAGGAAGAAACATCCCGCAGAAGAGTGAGTTCGCACATTGCTATGCAGGCGGCCCAAATACACATCCCTGCTTGGCACCTTTGTCCTACTAAAAATGACATACCACCTTGTAAACTGGCGCCATGCCACCTTGACAGATGGACTTAAGTGTAGGCAGCCAAGAGACTATGTATAAGCATCAAATATGTTTTTTGAGAGCAGGACTTCCAGCCAGGAATGTTAAAACAGCTGTCCACATTGAGCTTGCATGCCTACACTTAAGAGGATATGCTATTGCCACTCGAGCCCTGAGCTGGATTAACTTGGAAAATAAATAAAATAGCTTCCACAACCACATAAGGTGAGTTTTTGCAGAATCAGGATTAGTGATATGCAGCAGGGGGCTTTACTGACGTAATATTAGTGGGCACACTTGCGGGGTTGAAGAGCTCCTCAGTTCTGCAGCTCGGTGGAACTTTTATCATGTGCATGCTTGTAAACAAATGTTTCTCATCTGAACACTTCTATATATGTTATTTTCCTTGGGAAAAAAACACAGAATGCAATACCAGCATGATTACAAACAAACACGTTAGTGCTGACCTTCCACTTTAATACTTTGTTTTAAATTAACTGTCCTCACTCAGACACGTGTATCTGTGTGACTGGGATCTGTTTCACCAGGCTTTCTTCTCTTTTCAAAACTTCAACACCCATGGCCCACTCCAAGACCTTTTCTTAGCTCATGCCTACATGCATATATGCATTTTACATTTTGACTTCATTTGCACAGCTTGCCACAGTAATAAAATCATACTGCCTTGAGAAACAGGCATTGCATAAGGCAAGATGTGCGGTAGCTGGCCTGCAGAGCCATGCCCTGGCCACCTCTATTCCATCCCCACGCCCAGCTGGGCTGCCCACTGCCCACAAACCCCTCTCCTCCTCGAGGACATGAAACATTCCAAACCACTGAGAAGCTCCAAAAAAATGTTTGCTCACATCAACATACCAAACAATGCTCCTTTTCTTTTCTTCCATAGAACTCATATTTTACTCCTGCCTGTCAAAAAGTCATTGGCCTAAGTCTAAAGTGAATATTCAAACCTGAACAAGTTAAAAGTTTCCTCAGAATTTCACACTATTTAAAATTTAAAGATAATACCAAGATTTCCAATGGCAAGCAACACTCCTTCCAGTCCCGCATAGCCTAAAGACTGAAAGTGGGTGATGGTACATTTTACTCAATGTTTAAACATGCTTTGTGTTCATTTTAATTCTTCTCCATGTGGACACAATCAGATCGCAGGCATGAATTTTTCATGTATGCTGTAGCTGGGTACCTCATCTTTACTATTCTGAATCACTATATATGAACTTCAACTCTACAAGGGTACCCCCAGCATAGATCAAAGCTGCCTTCAGCGCCTGTTATGCATAGGGTCACACGGAGTCTTCCAGCAGCTGCTGGTGTCTTTTACCTTTGTTAACTTTAAGGCTGATCTTTGATGCAATTAAAAGTTACCTGAGTCACTTTATTACGATTTCCTGTGCTAGAAGCATTTCAGCAGTAGACATCGTTTCTCCCACACAGTGAGGATTTCTGACCACTGACCTTGCTTCCCCCTTTGGTGAAGACTTCCTCCTCTCACATCGTTCATCTCTTTTACCCTTCATTCCTCACCTACAGACTTTCCACTTCCTTTTTTCCCATGTTTTTGAGGATTGTATGAAATCATGTATTCGCAAAAGTTTCAACCCCCCATTCTGCTGCTCCAAACTACAATTACTAACCTCAGCAACAAAATGCTTTGCTTTTCCATACTGCCAATAAAGCTGATTCCAGGTTAATCTAAATTTCCATACCACTTAACATTTCTGAGAGAGGAGGAAGAGAGGAAAAACGTTTTGTCAAATATTTCACCAGGCAGATTAGTAATGCTGTGAAAACAATAGAAAAAACACAGATAATACCTCTCCCTCCTTCTGAAAACCAACAGTGCCTCAGGCTTTCTCAAGACACCGCACATAGACTATGCATGGCTTTAAAATGGTTCAGGGAACAGTCAAATTGCTGAAGAACAGGTCAAAAGGAATAAAAATACTGATCCGGATCACTACTTTTGCTTAATAAACTAATTACACACACCCCCCCGAGTGTATTCCTTTCATGCATGGCTATTTTACATGGAAGGATTATCTCCACGGTTATCGTAAAGCTGAAGTAAATTGAACTGCAAATGGTAATGCTGAGCATCCAAAACCCCTTGGCAGCTCTCTCAGCCCCGTAAGTGCCTCTCCTTATTTGAAAAGAATTTGAAGGAGTACGTGAGGTTAATTTCTTGCAGAATCATGCAAGATACTAGCGCAAAGTCAGAGAACAGTCAATCCTTTTATGCATTACACAAACTATCAAAAATGTATGGTGTTCATCATCATGTTCAAACTCCAAGAAAGTTTAGTACCCAGTTATCTGAGAAACCCCTTTCTCCCATCATAAGAATGACTATCAGGAAGACCTGTCTGTACCTGCCAAAGCCAGGTGCCAGATCGGACTCTCATTTTGTTGTATCCCTTGAGCTCCTGCAACCAAGCTCTTAACCCTGAAGGTTTTACTTGCTGTTTCATCAACGTTTTTTTATCTCTTTCTGAGTTGCCAGATTCTTTATCAATGCTAGCCAAAATTCATTGCTAGTTAAAGACAAATGAATGCTGGAAAAGTAAAACGAAGCATGCCAAAACCTCTCAAAGTGCTTATAAAACATTAATATTTAGATAGAGACTGTAGGCTAAAGGCACGCTGACCAAATTTTAAAACACCTTGCTTCTGTATCAGCAAAAAGAAACTTGAAGGGGCACAGCAAACTTTAACATTGCTTTCTGAAAAAGTCACCAGCTAATACCAAGTGCAGAAAAGCGTTAAGAGAAGCCGACCTTCTCTGCTGTCCCGTTGCCCATGCAGGAAGGGTGCGAGTACAGCCACTTTTACGCACACTACCTCAACCTCACCTGTTACCGCTGTTCACCACTCCACAAAACATTTTAAAATAGGAAAGCATGCCAATTTCACTTCAAACGTTCACTTCAGAAGGAAAGCTTAGCACAAATGTTGTTCAGAAGGAACGGGGCAGAAGTACCTGTAACTGGTCCCTCAGAGAGATCTGGGGTTCAGCCTTCAAAGCACCCTGGTACTTTGATGCCTTACCTAGGTAAAGCGAGGCGTTTTCTTTCTTGACATTGTCATCTAGGTAGGTTGGTCCCAAGGTATAGATGGGTGTCGAGCCCATGCCAATGAGGATTTGGGCACAAATGAACAAAGCTACATACAGAGAGTGGTCGTTTCCGCCGGAGTCCTTGACACAGGCCGGCGAGTCCCACTGCTCTTTGGCGGTGCCATTGCCAGTCACGCACAAGCCCTCGTTACTGACGGAGGAGTTCAATTCCTGGATCTGGTACGGCGGCGAGATGAAATGAGGTAACGAGAAGAGCGCAGCCCCTAGAGCGATGAAAAAACCCCCTACAGCCAGCCAAAGCGGCCTCCGTCCGCGCCCCCCGAAGTAGCTGATGAAGACCACCACCACCAGGCTCCCGATGTCGAAGCAGCTGACCAGCAGCCCCGACTCGGAGCTCTTGAGGCTGTATCTCCGCTCGATGGTGGTGATGACGCTGCTCAGGTACCCGGAGACCATGAGCGACTGGATGAAGGTCAGGAAGCACATGCACACCAAAAAGAAGCGCGAGTCCGCCAGCACGGCCCGCAGGCACGCTCTGCCCGGGGGGCCCGCCAGCAGCAGCGGCGGCGGCGGCGGCGGCGGCGGC
>VYZV01044514.1:96980-124867 GCA_013401275.1 Pandion haliaetus
GGAGCGGCTCCCGGGTTCCCCGTGACCTGCACCGGCAGGGCTGAGCGACAGCCCGCGATAAACCGAGTTACATCCCCCGGCAGGAATTGACGGAGCCCCTGCGGGAGGGTGAGCCCGGCGGCGGGGCAGGCTTTGCGTGGGGCTGGCCGGTGCCTTGGGCTGAGCGACAGCCCGCGATAAACCGAGTTACATCCCCCGGCAGGAATTGACGGAGCCCCTGCGGGAGGGTGAGCCCGGCGGCGGGGCAGGCTTTGCGTGGGGCTGGCCGGTGCCTTTGCTCTCCTGTGGAGCTGCCGAGGGCTGCGGCTTCCCGCCCGTCGCTGAGCAAGTCAGCGGAGCGCCCCGCGAAATGCAGGCACGCTTGTCAGCCCCGGGCGGCCTTTCGGAGGCTCCGCGGTGTTGCATCGCGTGGTGTAAAAGGTAACGAAATACTCGGAAGACGAGACCTCAACTGCAGCGTCTGCTGGAAAGGGAGAAGGAAGAACAAAGGGATTTTATTTTTTTATTTATTTTTTTAGGGAAATAGAAAGCCAGGCCACCTGATGATCCATTTTGTCCAGGGTCTGGTCTCCAAAGTAAACATCTCCAAAAGCGGGAAATGCGCACAAAACCTGGGAAAAGTAGTTTGGAGTTTACTTCTCACAGAGTTTCCACTTAATCCCCTTTTCTCAGTTTGTGCAGCGTCTTGAATCGCACTGGTTTGTTCTCCTCTCAAGTCGCTGTTTTTAAAGCCATAGTACTAAGATAAGTCTAGATAGTCCTGCGAATGATTACTTTTGTTGTGGTTTGATAGAGGGTGGACTGATGAGGTATTCCGCTTTTTGCCCTAAGTTCTGCCATATAATGATGCCAAGGCGTACGCCAAAGGAATATAATATCCTACGCATTTCTGAATAGCTAGTGCTTTTCTGGCAGGATAGAGGATTTACCTTTGATTTGTTTCCTTTCCTTTAAAAAAGAAAGTGTTTAAGACTGACTCACCACATTTGTTTACTTATTTATAATCTTGATCAATAAGATAGTTTCACAGGACACCATTTTCAGTTTTTATCAAGCTTGTGCTTGATACCTCTTTGTGCTTGCGTAGCACTCAAACAGCTTAAACTCAACACAGCCAGGACGATACATTTTTTACCGTAGGGTTTTTTTCCCCAGGTGTTCCTCTTCCGCTGCCAGCCTCTCAGGGCCACAGCTTCCTTCGTGCGGGCTCTGGCACCCGGCTCAGCCTTCAGTAAGCTGATTCAGCTCACTGAGGCGGCGGGAAACCAATTCGAGGGAAAGAAGCATTTTTTGCTGGTTTGAGATGCTGGATCACTTCACCAAGGATGGGAGCACAGGAACTTGCAAAAGACAGGGAAGGAAGAGGGGAGGTCCATGGGAAAGAGGAAGAGAGGACAGCCCATTTCAACAAGGACGAGCTCTTAATTTAACTCGGTCATCTCGTTGAGCCATCCCTGAGAACGTACGTATAATTCAGCTGGTAGGCAGTAACCCGTTAAACTTCAGTAGCTCCGATGCACTTGAACTAGTATATGATGAACCAGTAACTGCAGTTTGTAAGCTTTACAGATCAGGTATTTATACATAAGTTTTGCAGTCTTGTTCTATGACCAGGATTCCTAGCCATTGTTGTATAAAACCAACAATAACTTTCATGAGATCACAGAATAACAGTAGATATCACAAAAGTATTCTGCAATCCCATGGGAAAATGCAAGGGTGCAGCGTTCCCAGCCTTCACAGAAGTTGCAAACCATACAGCCTGCAAACAGGTACAATTTAAATTCTTTCTGCAGTGGCAAACCTATTGTCCTGGTTTCAACTGGGATAGAGTTAATTTTCTTTCTAGTAGCCGGTATAGTGTTATGTTTTGGATTTAGTATGAGAAGAATGTTGATAACACACTGATGTTTTCAGTTGTGGTTAAGCAGTGTTTATACCAAGTCAAGGATTTTTCAGCTTCTCATGCCCAGCCAGCAAGAAGGCTGGAGGGGCACAAGAAATTGGGACGGGACACAGCCAAGGCAGCTGGCTCAAACTGGCCAAAGGAATATTCCAGACCATATGATGTCATGCCCAGCACATAAACTGGGGGGAAAGCTGGCCGAGGGGGGCAGAATCACTGCTTGGGAACTAACTGGGCATCAGGCAGCGGGAGGTGAGCAACTGCATTGTGCATCACTTGTTTTGTATATTCCAATTCTTTTAATATTATTATTGTCATTTTAATATTGTTATCATTATTATTTTCTTCCTTTCTGTCCTATTAAACTGTTCTTGTCTCAACCCATGACTTTTACTTTTTTTTTCCTGATTGTCTCCCCCATCCCACTGGGAGGAGGGGGGGAAGTGAGTGAGCGGCTGTGTGGTGCTTAGCTGCTGACTGGGGCTAAACCACAACATCTATCAAGAGATAAAATTGTCCTTGGGACTAGCTGAAGATGTTTGTTTTAGGAAGTTAGTACAGCTGACTACAGCTACCACAATGCCTGACTTCTCTGCTTACTTTTGGCTCTGAATACTTAACTAACAGGTTAGCTGAGCAATGAGAATATTTTTAGCCCGCAGTGGGTATAAGCATCCAGTGCCAAGTGATGAATGGGAAACCAATATTACTCTCTTCACTTGACAGGTTGATAACAGAAGGTGCAATGATGGTACCCAAGTTCACAATAAAATATAAATGTGTAAGACTTATTACGCAAACTTTCTGCTTTTAAAGTTTCACTGTAGTGAATTTAAAATATATGGTATCCCTCAAGCACAAAGCAATCAATTGGTGTTGCAGAACGGTCTGTTTATGGCCACAACTGCAAAAGAACATAGTTCCCATTTTGCTAGGTTAAGGGCATGGGCTGACACCTTGCTTTTGATTTATCCGGGTTAGTGGAAGACATTAAGTCAGGACTCGTGGGAGACAGGCCCTTCATCTTAACAGTGCCTACCCAAGTTCCCAGCTGGCAGCCTCCTTCCATCGTGAGCTGCCCCCACCGCAGTGGTGAGCGCTCGCCCAGCACGCTCAGCTGCTGTTCTTTGAGGGACGTGACGTCTTGGCAGAGAGATGGTAACCATCAGCAGAGGGGGAGAGCTGTACCTTAGCTCAGGCTGGCTTAGTCTTATGAGCTGTATCAGTTTCTGAGGGGAAGGTAACAGAGCTACAAAGGCACGATCTTTTTAAGGTCACACTTCAGCTGTGATGGATTTGGGGCTTTACATGTACTTGCTAGTCCAGGGAGCTGCTGACGCCCAATGAGGTGCCTCAGCCTCGTCTATTCCAGGCCATGAAGAGCGGCAAGAACTCAGCTGAAGGGTGGCGTGAGGTGATGGCTCTGCTTTTCCTTCAGTTTTTTTGCGTTTCCAGCCAGGTTTTCCTCTCAATGCTATGCCACAAATGCAATAAATCAACACACTTGTCTTCCTTCCCCTGTTCCCTAACACTGCTGCCATTTTTGGGCAACATCTGCTTTTCATTCCCAGCCCAATATTAATAAAGCAATAAGCAAAACAGGATGTGCATTAGGAGGCTAATGGGCTTTAGGTCCTCCTGGAGCATGAGCATGGGGAAGCATAAAGCGAAAGGACAAGTAACTTCATTCCTCAGGGACCCTCACCAAGCTAGTGTCCTAATGAACTCCTGAGGGCAGCTCACTGCTGGGAGAGAGCAGCTCATTATTTTTATTTGAGATGTGAGAGAGAGCGCTTGTAACAGCAGATCCTAAACTAAAGACCTCATTTAGTACAAGAAATGAGCTTAACCACACTCAGATACTGTTCAGATAAATCCACCTTTACATTTGTCGGTCTCCAGAGAAGAGCTAGCTACAGTTTCATGAATGAAATCAAGAAACCATGAATGCAAGGGAAATGCAAAGCAATAGGAGAATGGAAGAAAAGGGAAAGACAGTCTCAGAAATAATGGTTAAGCTGAGGGGTGACAGCTATCAGCATTAAAACTATACATATCAGAGAAGAAAGGGCTAGATTTTCTCACTAAGGTCATTTTTCTACATTATCATCTGCCCTGTGCCATGCTCTCCCGTCCAGGGAGCACCCCCACCATCCGCAGCGGGGCCAGGGCGATGGGAGGGATGGGTTCAGTTGGCCGTCCAGTGTTCATCGGGCACGGAGAGGTGGTGAGTCGGGCTTGCATCAGTGCGGAGGGCCCAGTCAGAAGCAGCAGGTGATAAGGCTACCTGCAAAGGGTAGCGCGGGAACGGCTCTAACATGCCTTGCCCATCTCAGGGCTAAATCTGGCACCACGACTATAAATATGGGCTCCCCTTTGAGTCCCTAGTAGCAGGATAAAGCCCATGCCATCTATATGAGTCATAGTAATGATTCTGTAGGGCTTACTGTTTTGTTTTAGAAGATGCCAAGTCTCGGGAGGTAAGTTGTAGTGAATCTACTTGGGATAATTTTAACAGTTGTGTTCAAAATTAGTCCTTCTTTCTCAAGCAAAAGCCCAATGTTTAAGAGCGTTTGTCTGAAAAAGCTAGTTGAGCATCTTAAAAATGGGACTGACTCTTGAATATTTATGTCTGTCTCTTATGCAAGTACACACAGAAAAACTCTTGTTTTGAAAAATAAATTTGAGTGTAAAAAGTCTCAGTTGTTTTTAGATATAAGGAGACATAAAGTAAAATTTAAAAAAAACTAAGAGAAAGCACAGAAGAAACAAGGAGAAACTAAAGGACATTTTCTTTTTCTACATACCATTAACCTCTGGAGATTATATTGATAAATGCTCAGTGACAAACTAGGAGGCAGGGGCTCCAATTCCCAACCCTGCAACATGTCAGACTGTGCTAGGAATTTGTCTAGCGGGGCAGAGGGAGGGAGGAGTGTGCAGGAAGCTGTCCGAGTCAGCACAGGACCTCCATACAGGCAGTCTCTCAGGTCTGAGGAGAGCCATGAGGGCTTCCTCCATCCCTGCGCTGAGGAGAGGAGCAGGCCCTTTCCTCCACTCTGGAGCTGGGCTGGAGCCCCTCACTCATGCGCCGCAGGGTGCCGAGGCTCTGGGCAGCTTTGAGCCACAGCTCATGCTGTAGTGCAGTGCTGTAAGTGCTGCACTCAAGCCCTGAGCAAGCAATATCTAAAGGCCGATAATCTACCAGCTAATCATCAAAGATAGCTTTTTTCCAAGTTATTTACAAGTAAGATATACCAGATTATTAAACACCAGGATACTTTGTTAGGAATGTATACAGGGCTGTGGTAGCCTAGCGGCAATAAAATGAGATATGGTATATGCCTTGAATGCAAAGGCACATTTAGTGCCTGTAATTGTTTCCTAAGATCTATACCTCTGATTTTAAGCCTGTTTTTTTCCTACTGCCACAGCAGTATCAGGCATTAAGGAGACATGAGATACTCATACTGTCTACATGGGAGAGGAAGAAGGGAGCTGTACTGTGTCTTGCTATGCCATTTCATTCTTAATGTTCACATTTTTTTCCCGCAAGTCCCAGTTCCTCTACTACATTCTGCTTTTAAAATGGTGTAAGCATTCATCTGAAACTGTGGGAGCATCATTTGAACCCAGGACCAAAGCCTAAACCAGATTTCCCTCTCACTCTCATTCACAGAGATCTTGTTTCTCAGCATGTACTGCTTTATTTCAATGTCACGTTTCAGGGGCCTTTTGGCAAGATTTCTGTATTCATGTATAAGCTAATGCATTTATATTTGGTTAATATATGCATTATGACCTTAACCATCCTTAAAGATTCTTCTCTCTACACTTATATGCCTTTAAGTGTGCTAGTTTTAAATGTTAAGTGACAAAGTCAAAACACTTTGAAGTAACAGTTTGAATCTGTTTGAATTCTTTGCCCATATCCAAATTCAAAATTCCATATTAAAATAGAACATTTGCTCATTGTTTTTTCCCCCACCTGATCATTAGTTTGTCTCAGAGGAAACGCACTGGCAAAATCACAAAATATCAGCGCCACAATAGAAGAAACATGGAAGAATGCCACCAAGTAAAAATATCCTCTCCGAAAGTCGGTACATAGGAACATAAAAATGTCTGGGAACTCCTGGGTCATCAACCCCCAATCCCAGTTACCGTGACATGATAGGCTTTTAGTCTACTGTGGGCCACAGTGTGGCCTGACCACAAACATCACTAACTGCAAAATATAGGGGGTTTAGTACAAAAGACAAAAAAAACCCCAAAATCTATAATGCACCATTAAAGAGAGTGCAAGAAGAAAATCAATTCCATCACCAGCATCTAGGTAAATCTACTGTGTGTGTAGAGGTAGACACCTTAAATACATCTTCCTGGACCATGCCAGTGTCTGAATTCATGCTCCAACATGTCACCCTAGCCAGTCACCTCAGATAGGAGCCAGCAATGTGCCGCCTGGAATCAGCGCTTGTGCCTTCAGACAAAGGGAAAGAGCATTTGTGCAGGGAAAGTCCATGTCATTCTGAACCAATACCTTTAAATAAAATCATGAGCAAATTTAATTAGTGACCAGCAATAAAGTAATTGAACACTGATGAATATAAAGGTAGCACAAAATAAGAGTAACACAAGAAGGACTCATGAGAATAGACTCTAATGAAACACATTGCCATCTAAAATGTGATTTAATATAATCGGTTCGGTAAATCTGAGAATATTAAAAAAGTTCTTCAATCAGTACAGACGCTAGCTTCCTCCTGTTTCAGTAGACCTGAAAAGGGAGAAAACTGCTGAAATGAGGAGAATTATACTCTGAGATAAGTCCATAAGACTTCTACTCCCTACCTCTGGAGTGGTAAAGTCATTTCAAAGCCCTGGGGCTACTGTACCTCTCTAGCACTTAAACCAAATCCTCTACTTAGGATATGAAAACCAGAAAAGAATGTAGTGTGCTATTTACAATTATCTGGTCTGAAGCAATACAGTGTAAAAAGAGATACAAAAAGTAGTCAGGAAAGCACCTGGTAAATATGCACCAATGTTCAAAACAGCTTTAGGCCAGATATCAGAGCAGGGTTTTGTTGGTTTTTAGGAAGATTACTTTGCCCAGCAGGGCATATTTTACAGCCTTAGGGTTCCTATACAAATAAAACTTGCAGATCTCTTAGAGGAATGCATGCAAAATTATCCTGAAGTTATGTATTTATTATTATAAGGCTGAAAAAAGAACCAAAGGAAATGCTCTAAGAGGAACCATATGCTGAAACATTTTTCATCTTTTATCCTTGAAAACATGTTTTTGATGTGGGCACTCTGAAGGCTTATTTCAGCAAGCAGTAGCCTCTGCAGCTGCTGACCCAAGAAAGCTTTCAGGCATGGCAGTCATGGAGGCTTATATATGAAATCCAATGGTAAATTTCAACTGTTGCAGCCTCCCACTCCATGTTAAAGACCACCCTACTATTGCCCTGAGCCCTCTGTGGCCCAAATTCTCATCTGAGTTACAGGACAAAGCAATTCCCCTGGGTTCAGGAAAATACTGTTGGGTTTGTTCTACCCATAGGACTGACATGAGCTGTCCAGCTGCCACCGAGGATGAACACTGAATTTGATCCAATACGCATCGGTTGGGCAGGGACTGGGGAAACTTGCTGCAGCGGAGCTGAAGCGAGAGGCAGCAGAGCAGAGATGCAGTGACCATTGAGCTGGTGGGTCCTGCACACAGCAGGGTTGGTGTTTCTAGTGTTTCCTGGGTGTCACCAGAGACAGGTGGAGATACGTCGGGCTGGGAGGATGCCTTCTCAAGGGGGGGAGAAGCAAGCCAGCCCCGTTTTTTCTCCAGTGATTTTCTTGCCCTCAATCTCCTACCACAGGCTCTACTGCTGCCTCCAGATGTGATCCAGCTTCCTTGCTGCTGTCAAGGAGAGGAAAGTGACTGTTGCAGTGCTTCTTTAAATGATAATATTCTGTATCAGCTAAGTCACCACCCTGTGCAGCTCTTCAGCTTAGGGTCACAGATGCTTGTGAGATACTTATTGTCATGACATTTGGGGAAGGCCTATTATTGTTTTAGCTTTAGTTAGCAGTTTAAATTGTAGGAGGAAGATAGGAGATTTTCACTAGAAATACTGGCTAGAACAGAGCAAGGCATTGCCAGGAGTGGAATTGCAAGAGGGGCTGAGGGGCTGCAGTTCCCTCTTCTGCAAACGCAGTTTCCGCTCTGCTGTGGAGGGAGGAGGTTCTACCTGCTCCCTTCCTCCACTCACCTCACCTGGAAACGGGGCCCTGACTTGGATACTAAGTAAGAAAGTGTTTCTTTGCCAAGAGGGTAGTCAAACACTGGAACAGGCTTTCTAGAGAGGTGGTTGATGCCCCAAGCCTGTCTGTGTTTAAGAGGCATTTGGACTATGCCCCTAATAATATGTTTAACTTTTGGTCAGCCCTGAAGTGGTCAAGCAGTTGGAATAGATGATCACCGTAGGTCACTTCTAACTAAACTATTCTGTTCTATTCTGTCCTATTCTATTCTGTTCTAAATGTCATTTTGTCTGTTAGATCCGTTATCAATAATACAACTTGCAAAAAAGCTAGAGGTGGAGCAGCGTGTGAAAGCTGTTGACCTAAGCGTGCCCCAGAGCACGAGCCAAAGCCAGGCACTGTAGCCCTCATTTCACCCAGATGGTAATCTTTCCTTATTTAAAAAAAAATATTTTGTATTAGTTGTTAACTTATAATTAGATGTCTGTGGGACCATTAAGACCTGGGTGTTGTGGAATGCTCAAGGACACACTGTGGAGTGTGATCTCAAGGCTTTCATGGTAGGCTTGAAGTCATATACAGCACCGCTGGGACAGCTACTCTGATTGGCAGCAGGAGCAAACCCTGAATTTCTTATTTTCTTTACTATTCTTCAGAAACCCTTCTGGTCCACAGGGACAGAGCTTGTGTTTGTACAGGAAACGCTGTGGTGCATTCACTTGCAACATGCAACATTACCTGTGATGAATGGAATTAAATGATTTTGCATATAAAATGGCTATGTAAAATTAAGCCTAAAGTAGTTTTAAAAGGAAATCCTGCCTAGAATGATGCTCATAAAGCAGATTTTCACTCTGATGTTTTTACTCTGTCATTGTTGTCCCTGCAGCTATTATTTTGCCTTGCGTGCCGTGTCACTGCTGGATCTGAAATGTCAGAAAATGGGCTTCCTATCCATCACCTAAAGGAAGAATTGCTCCCAGCATGAGGACAAGACAAAGTAAGTAAATCTTCAAGGGCAGTGGTAGCAGGCTTCTTTAAGTATTAAAAATCCTATTTAGAAGTACAAATATTACTCAATGTTGTGGTTTAACCCAGCAGGCAGCTGAACACCACACAGCCGCTCACTCACTCCCCCCACAGTGGGATGGGGGAGAGAACCAGAAAACAAAGTCAAATTCATCGCTTGAAATAAAGACAGTTTAATAGGACAGAAAAGGAAGGGAAAATAATAATAATAATAATAATAATAATAATAGAATTAGAATATACAAAACAAGTGATGCACAATGCAATTGCTCACCACCCGCTAACCAATGCTCAGCCAGTTCCCAAGCAGTGGCCGCCAGCCAGCTTTTCCCCTAGTTTATATACTGAGCATGATGTCATATGGTCTGGGATACCCCTTTGGCCAGTTTGGATCAGCTGTCCTGGCTGTGTCTGCTCCCAACTTCTTGTGCCACCCCCACACCCCCAGTCTCCTCGCTGGCAGGGCAGTATGAGAAGCTGAAGAGTCCTTGACTTAGTGTAAACACTGCTTAGCAACAGCTAAAACATCGGTGTGTTATCAACATTATTCTCATCCTAAATGCAAAGCACAGCACTATACCAGCTACTAGGAAGAAAATTAACTCCATCCCAGCTGAAACCAGGACACTCGACAAAGTGAAAGAAAAGACCAGCAAAAACTATTATTACTTATGTGCACACATGCATGCACACAGGCGCATGCACACAGGCACATGCACACACAGACTACACTCACACTCGTAATAAATAAAGGGAAAGACTTGAACTGAAAACTGAAAGAAAGGGTGTGAATTCACTGGAGCCACATAAAACCACCAGCAAAGGCAATCCAAGCTGCAGTAGGCATTTCAGCTCTCTCCTTGCGTGGTGCCCAGTGCTAGCTCTTTTGCTGTTCATCACATAAGCAGATATTCCCACTGACATGTTCGTTTGTGTTCTGTGAATTGGTAGATGGGGCCGTGGTGAATTCAACAAGGGAGTTTTTTTAAGTGTTAGCTACACCCAAGAGATGAAATGCTATCCAAAGTCAAAGGGTAAAATCCCGGCACCACAAAAGTCTATGGTAAAATTTCCATTGCCAGGCACTTATTCTCCAGGTTATTGCCACCTTCAACCCATTTACTGTCTCCTGAGAAACAAAGAACCTACATGCATCTGAAATCTCTTTAGGAGTGTCTGTGACTCTATATCTGCGGGATCCTGAATATCTGGGGAGAAAACATATGGTCCCATCTTCTCAAAGGAGAACAGGCTGGAGAACTGGGACTGGCAGTGCTGTCCTCCCAAACATGACCTCCAGTTAGTGCCTCTAAAGAAGTTAGTGCCAGCAAAGAACTTAACCCAATGGTCTCGAATCATCAAACTCACTCAAACACGGCATTGCATCACTCTTCCCAGCTGGTGAGGGCCAGGGCACAGGGTGCTGATGCCAGGGCACATGTGCTAACCACCACTCGAAGTGCCGGTCCCTGGCAGCAGGCCTTATGAGAGGGACAAGCAGGGGCAGACAGCTCCTCTCGGAAGATGTGTTTTCCGGTACGACCCTAGTAAGAGGGGCCCTGTGCTGAGAATTTTGATGCCCCCGACCCCGCGCCGGCCTTGGGTCAGCAATTACATTTCAGCAACAAGCATATCATTCAAACAGGAAGAGAAATATAGCTCCCAGAAGGATGGCTTGACAGCAAAAATCCAAAATGCTTCGCAATTTTCAATTGTTTATAGAAGTTAGGTTTTTATGCAGGGGTTGTAGACTAAGAAATCACATTGTCCAGCAATCCTTGAAAAGATTAAATCCTTAAATTCAGCAGTATTTTGTACTGTTTAGTATTGTTCAGACATGTAAGATAGAAAAATTCTGTGTGTCTGCACATAGACAGCAAAAAGCCATTCACACTCAGCTACCTGAGGGGAGAAGTTTTGCATGTTAGGTCTTCAGACAGAATTCAAACTACAGTCTTCAGGTGCAAAGAAACTCCTCCGAGTGCTGCTCCACTGCCATAATTTACAATTTGTCATGCCTTCCTGCATAGCTCCTACTCTCCTATCTTGCACCCATAAAAAGGGAGGATGAGAGAAGTCCCCAGCTTTCAAATACTCCTTCCTAGAAGACCAAGAACAATTTTGGAACAGAGGCCATGATAATATGCCCATCGTTCACAATCTAAATGACAATGTGCAGCATCAGCTTTTAAATGTCAAGGTCATTTGTGGTATTTCTATTTTGAGTAAAATGACTCCTGCTGTTTCCATGGTTTCACCTGAAATATGTACTGAGCCTCATTGTTAAGAACCTTGAAACCCAACCATTCTAATAAAAAAATAGGCATCCTCTTCTGTAGATAGTTAATTTGAATTTAAATACAAAGAAGTCTGTATTTACCCTGGATGGGGTCATGGCTCTCTACATTGCATTTGTGAACAAAAACAGATGTTTGGATTATCCAATTCACCCTTCTTTTTGGCATATTGCACAATTATAGCTTTAATTATTTCTGCAACATAGATTGTTTCTGCAGTAGAAAGATCAGCTTTATTGTTTGCTACACATAAGGAAATATCAGCTTTATTAAAATAAACTATTGAGAAAACATAGTAGCTCGCAGTCATAATGAAAATGCAAAAGAAACACAATATTCCTTAGAGAGAGATTTTAAAAGGCTAGCATTGCTTCAGATTGTATTCTATATGTTCGCATTCAACTGTGGAAATACTAACAGTTATTAGAACTGCTGAACTTTCCAGGACAAAATAGTAATTTTCCCGTGATTGCTTAATACTTAGTAACTATTAATCAGAAACAGAATGCTGGAAGGAGATTGAAGAATGACTCAGATGAAAAAAGCAAGGAATAGTTTAATGAATTTCAAAACCTCAAAATGCAGAATTAAAACTGTGGATACTGAAAGACAGAAGATTTCCATATTAAGGCCTTCAGCACTGTTCGTGTTGAGTTGCCAATTTCAGTATACTCATCTTTGCAATACTGCCAGCGTAAACACTGTGTTTTGTCACCAAAATAAGGTTACAGAGACGTAACTCCACTGTTTTCGATAAGATGGGAGCAAACACTGCATAGCAAGGAAGTCTGTTGTCTCATTAAATGGATACCTTTACAGCCCAATTTTAAGCAGAATATAGAATATAATCAAGTGTTGAGCCAGGTCATTATTTAAATTTGTCCTTCTTTCTTCCTTTCTCTTTCTTTTGAAACATATCTATTAGTAGACTGTCATCAGCTGAAGCTGTCATCATTCACATGGCATCAGTCTGTGGTATTTTTCTCATTTACTAGTTACCCTTTTTGCAGCTGTAGAAGACACATAAAATATAAGTACATAGAGGAAAATGGTCATTTTATCTCTGATAAATTATAGTTTCATGTAGTGGAAAGTCTGTTCATTTCCCCTTTATCAGGCCAAGAGATTTTAAAAGCAGTGAAAGGGATCCAACTCACCTAACTGTCGCTATCTAATATGTGGCCATCTATGCTGGGTTCATGGACTAGGCTGCATATTCAACAAATATAGAGGGAAGTTAGTGGTTGTCCTCTAAGATTGTCCTCTAGGTTGTCCTCTTTACTGTGTACTCATACAGTGAATAGTTAGTTACTCCAATGTGAAAACGCTTAGAATGTCCGTACAGTGAAGTAATTCTGAACAGTTTTGCTTAGTGTCAGCAGGATTTCATACAAAACTAAAATGAGTGAGAACTTAAGACTTTGGTTACCTATTTTGTATTATCTAGACATGTTACATCTGTCTCTATACCCTTCAGTGTTAATGCTTGGTTGATACATTTCTCATATATGGGATTTTAAAGTCCTTAGGTTTTTAGTTATTAGGGAAAAAAAACCCCAACATTCGTACATCTTGTATCTTTTCCTACTCTTATTTAGTCAGAAATCCTAAAGAAAATTATAAAAAGTGCAATGATTAGTGTCAGGCTTGCTTACGTTCTCCATTCCTCCTATCCATTGCCAACCCCTTCCTCATCCAGCCTTCCAAAAAGGTCTGTCCCATTGCTCTGCCAGCTATGCTAGAAGTCACCTAGTAGGTGTACAGGAAGACATCCAGCTCCTACAGCGCATGGTCTTGGCATCGCAAGGGAGAGGGTGCAGACCACAGAAGGACGAATTGTTCCTACCAGCCTCACTTTGGCATGATGGCACAGGTCTGTATGCTCCTCATCTTGTTCAGCCAAACAAGCTGGCCTGAATCTAGCTTTCGGAGCAAAACTATATTACACAAGCAGAGCTTGTGTCAGATCATCAAAGAGGCATCATGATGTAACAAAGCATTGCATCTGATACAGCAAATGCATTAATAAGCTCTTATTCTTTTTTTTTTTTTTTTTTAATACAGACAGATCTTATAAACATACAAGTTCTGTTATATCCTTCCTTAGACCTCAGGACACGAGAGAAATGCACAAGTCAGAAAGTATTCCCGGTACTTAGACACTTCAAATTCCTTAAGTTTAACAGCTTTAATAGCTGAGAGGTTAATGACTATAAAACACTATCTACAGTGTTCTAAAATAACAGAAATGACTGAAGGCTGCTATATCTTAGCACATCCAAATAAAAGCACAGAAAGTTAAAACCAGTTAAGACTATGAGAATAGTACGAATGTTTCACAGCCTGACCTACCTTAGACAAGCTAACATTTGGGGCAAGGTGCTTAGAAATCTTTTTTTTCCCTTCTTCCCTCCCTCCCACTCCCCCCACCCCACCNGGCAAAAAACTTTCAGCTCTTTCTTAAACCTCAGGATATGCAGGGCACATCAAATATTGAAACCTTGTATCTTTTGCTACAGTTGCAAAAGGCCATACATTGGGCTCTTTTGATCAGAGTTGCTGGCCCTGGGAGAAAAGATTTCTTCTACAGTCACTTATCCTAACTTACCTGCAAAATAGTATCTGTGTAGTGAAGAGTTTCAGTCAAGAGTTTATAGGGAGAACTTCAAAGCACTGTAGACAGAGAAGAATTTCAGATACCTCTTAGCTGTACAGAGCCCTTACTGTTCCCTAAAAGAAGACCCTACGGTCGGTGCTCTGTTGCCAATTCAGTGAGTGGTAAGGAAGCACAAATTTTTAATCATGTGTTAAAAGTTAGGCAAGACTCTGTTCTTGTTTTTAACGTTAAAGAATATAAATATTTTTAATAGATTTTGTATGGATAACATGAGAATTCTTTAAAAAAATGTTGATACTTGCCATCCTGTAGGACATTTTAGTGTCTAAATGTAGGTGTCTATGTATAAGTGCAGAAGTTCCTGCTCTAGTCACTGAAGATAAAATACTTGACTCATTTGCCAAGTATAGATGCCAAGTGCCATCGGAGACATCACAGGACACCTGGGAGCACTGCACAAAGGTGGCAGATGTGGCACAACTTACAGAGAAGACTCACGCCTTTCCAAATTTCAGCAGAAGATCAGGCAGGACACCCAAAGGGCATTAGATTCCTCCCATGGGCAAACTCAATAGAGTTTGGAGCTCCTCATGAAGACTGCTGTTTAAGGGTGGCTTGAAGAGCTCACAGCGGAGAGCAGTCTGTCAGCTGCATGGGTTAGGTTTCCTCTGAGTGTAACAAAGTTTATACATCTAGTTCCTATGTCCTTACCCACATCCCAGTATCTAAATGTAAGTGTCTGTGGTCTGGTGCTGAATCTCACCATGGATGTGCAGATAAGAATACAAAGTTACTGGGAATTGCAGAGACAGAAGTAAAATGTGTTGTGCAGCAGGTAACACAGGTGTTTCAGGAAACGGCAATTTCCAGAATTAGGCACCGCCCGGAATGGGTTTATGGGTAAGGTCCCACTCCAGCAAAGTATTTACCATTAAGCATGCAACAAGTTTTGTCTTTATTCAGTACAGCATTGTAGCATATTCTGGGAATTTAGGATGTGCTTAACAGGTCTGATGATTCAGGACTCAAGCTCCATCTATATACAGATGATGTCCTACGTTAAATCTCGTGCTCGTGCACAAGGCTTTGCATCTCCTGCCTACCATGCACAACCTCAGTGGAAATATGAAAAAAATTAAATTCAGCTAAGTGGATTTCTGAGCACAATCATACGATAAATACAAAATCACATCACTAGCATACTCAAGCGCACACAGTAGCTACCAGTTTGCTGACATATGTCAGCTGGTGAAATTGCCTTTGCCGAAGCATCACAGCGGTTTTGTCTTCAGGTGCATGGCCTTAGTTCTGCAGCACACATGCAATTCAGGCACATGTCTTTGAGTAAGGAGCATTTGAAGTTGAATTTAATTTTAAGAAGCTTGCAGACCATAACTGATTGGCAAGAGAGATAGGAAACATGTCTTACCAAGAGTTTTTTGTGGTTTTTGGAAGCTATAAAATAGGTTTTACAAACAAATTTATGGGCATAAAGAAGCATTTGGCTATTGGATGCTTCTATAGCCAATGGGGACTTTGTAATAAAGATGTTAATTTATTCACAGTTCACCCAGGATTTCACTACTGTGGACGTAGATAAAACTCAGATCTCTTCACTCCCAGGGCTGAACTGACAGATTACAAAAATAAATGGTCATGTTCTTATGCAAGAATCAATTTCTGGTATAAAATATATGGCAAAGAAGAAAATATTAGTAATTTAACCTCTTTTAAAAAAATAAATAAACTGATCTAGTTATCTCATCTAAGTATGGCTCCTTACCGGAGCTGGAAGGAACCTTTTTTTTTAATAGGTTCTGTAGACAGGTCTGAGGTCTTAGGCCTGATTTGCTCTTTCAGGATCTGTGTAATTAGCTTAGAAACTTTGAGTAGAGATGTTTTACTTCATGTAAAAAAAAATAAATCCATTCCTTAGTAAAACAACTTAACAAAAATGTCAACCTTCTCAAATCAAAGGTGTGGTTATTTCAGTTGCTTTTTAAACTAAAACAAAGCTTAGCTTAATTTGGTCTCATTTCTCCAGGCACTATTGTTTTTCTACAATCAGCTGAACAATGTGTGCCAAATGCATTTTCAATTAATAAATTATTTGACCAGAAGTTTTGCTAATATTGCTACTGAAATGACAAGAGGATGATGCTTTGCTCACCTTGTCAGTATGCTCCCCAGCCTGTTTTTGCCCAAACCCTCTTGCTCAGACTTGGAAGGAGACTCACAGTTCTGTAATGTAAATGGGCTGTATATCTCCACAAGAGACTCAACCACCCTGTTGCCTCCTTTCGCCCTGCAGAACCAATGCAGACTGGCCTCAGGAAGAGTGCTTCATCCTCATCAAGTGTGAAGAGAAAGAGCTGCAAGTCAGTACTATCCAGTGCACCTGCATTTGCATTAAGTGTTGCACCTCTGACTATTTTACAGACTGAAGTAGGCAGCTCTGTTCCAGCTCTTTGGTCTTTGTCTTTCCTCCTGTATAATGGGTAGAGGACACTGGCTGTCCTTTTTTTAATGTCTTGACTGTTGCACCTGTGTATCCCTGTACTAAAAGCACACATCAATCTAAGGACCATTTTTGTCACACTGCTCCTCTAACCTACTGTTGTTCAGCCCAGCCGGTAACAAAGCACCACGAAGCCGCTCACTCACCCCCCACCCCCGCCCCTGGCCACATTGGGATGAGGAGAAAATCCAAAGGCAGGCTCGTGGGTCGAGACAAGGACTGGGAGGGATCACTCCCCACTTATGGTCACGGGCAAAAGACAGGCTCAACTTGGGGAAGAAACAAAATCCATTTAATTTACTACCAATCAAATAAAAAAACAAGGCTATTAGGAAGGAAAACCAAACATCAGAACACCTTCCCCCCAACCCTCCCGCCTTCCCAGCTCAGCTCCATTCCCGGTTCTCTCTCCCTCCTCCCTCCGGCGGCACAGGGGATCAGGGGATGGGGGTTGAGTCAGCTCGCCACACATCATCTCTGCCGCTCCTTTCCTCAGGGGGAAAATTCCTCACTCGTCCCCTGCTNCTTCCCTGGCGTGGGTCCTTTCCATGGGCTTCAGTTCTTCCCGAACTTCCCTGGCGCGTGTCCTTTCCGCGGGCTCCAGTCACACACTGCTCCAGCACAGGCTTTCCCATGGAGTCACAGCCATCTTCGGGAGCCTCCGCTCCACTGCTCACCCCCATGGGCTGCAGCGGGACAGCCTGCCGTCTCACCACGGGCTGCAGGGCCATCAGCCTCCTCACGCGCCCCTCCTCCCCCTCCTTCTTCACTGACCTCAGTATCGGCAGAGGGGTTCCTCTCACATTCCAAATCCCCACACACTGCCGGTTCCCCTTCTTAAATATGTTCTCCCAGAGGCACTCTCACCGTCACTGATGGGGTCGGCCTGGGCCAGAGGCAGGTCTGACTTGGAGCCAGGGGAGCTTCTAGCAGCTTCTTACAGGAGCCACCTCTGCAGCCCCCTCCCCCACTACCAAAGAAAACCGTGCCACACAAACCCATAACACCTACACAGTTCCTCCCTCCTCTGTTGACCTCCTGGTTATGTGGTCAAGTCTAAATATCTGCCCTCCCCTGCCTTGCACTTCTCAATCCCTTCTCCTTTCCAGTCTCCTTTCCCAGTATGGCTTTTGCTTTCCAGCTCACTGCCACTGTGGTACAGGGGCCCGACCCCCAGCTCTCCTTCTCCCTGCAGCTCCTGATCCCTCCTGACCCCAGAGGTGCATCCTGGCCCTGCACCCTACTGCCTTCCTCCCAGCTGGGACCACCACAACCACTGCCCCACCAGCAACAGGGTCTCGACCCAAAAGCACAGCTCTCACCTTGCAGCAGCAGAGTGGTCCCCCCTGGTGTTCCCCAGTCATTTTGTATCCATTTGGTAGAGGGCCAGAGTCTGAGGCAGGCAGGATCCAGGCAGCTGTGGGCACTCTAGATCCCATCCTGAAATCTGCTGCTAAACGAAAGGAGTGAATTCTTTAAATGTTTTCTTGTCATGCAGTCTTCCTTCCCAGGGCCATCCTGGTTGTCCAAGAGTTTTTTTTCCCCATTAAGGAACCATTTCTTTAATTTACTTGTTCCAGTGCAACATCAGGTTGTTTCTCAGATCTTATTATTATCCAAAGCCACGAACTCCACAAGCATGAGAACAACTGTCAGTACAATTTTGCACTACATTACTATGTTAAATCAGTAAAAAACTGTTAATAAAACCCAGAAACACACTATGAATTTAAGTGCAAAACTACAAAAGCAGCTGGTGAAAGATGGAGCTAACAGGACCCAAATATTGCTAGTATCCAGTAAGGTTCAAATACCTAATGGGAGCTTGTTGCTTGTGCTGTGGTGTCTGCTGTATCCGATTAAATCCTGGTCCTGTAGCTGTGGCTCTGGCATTTTCAAGACAAATCCTCCAGCAGTGTTAAAAATTTGGGCTCCCCATATAAGCTGGCTGACAGTCTGATCCAAATTGATCCTACAAAAACATTAACAAGGCCCAAAAGCAGTAGGAGACACTGTTACTATTAGTAGCTGATCTATTTGAGGAAGGATAGACCAAGTATGGTGAAGAGGTTAAAAATAAGGTCAAAGATCTGTGTGCTTGGCCACTCTGCTTTCTGTCCCAGTTATCTAACATGCTCACCTCAGAAGCAACCTTTGATTTAATTAGAAGTACCAGTCTGGGATTCGTGCACTTACATAACAAAACACCTTGGGAAAGAATTAATAAAAGACCTTTTTACCAAGAACACTCTCCCCAAATATTAATTATTTGTGTTTGTAATAATTACAGCATGGAACTGTGCAGCTAAAGAGCTCGTAATTTTGCATATGCTGAATTACAATTATTGCAGGCAATTAAGGCCAGAACCTGTGTAATGTTGATCATACTGCAGAAATATTATAGGTTTTCTCTAGCTTTCATTCTTCACTGCTATAATGAAAGTTTTTCTGTTTTATAAAATATATCTTTATTATTTTTTACAGCCAGACAATCTGCCTTCTAGCCAGAATGTTGAAACTGTTTTAGGTTCTATTTTTAAATCTCTGCGTTTGAATGAGGTTTTGCTTTTTTTTTAGACTCACATCTGCCACTTAAAAAAAAAGGCAAAGGCCATGGTTCACTTAATTTCAGTGGATTTATCTTAAATCCGGGCAGGTTGGATTGACACTTTTTTGCAGAACACATAGGACATTTGGGATTAAAGTTATTCCTTGTAACTGTGTCATTAACATTGTAGCAGTGTGCAGGCACGGATTATCTTCTCTCTGCCTTGCTCCCACACCTCTAATCTCAGAGCTGACCTGATTTATACCACTAGTTTTACATAGGCCTGTGTATATTGAAATCCAGGAGAGGGGGAAAGGGCTGAGATTACCTGAAAATAAACTCAGCTGGCAAAGAGATTAATCCATTTATAAATGCATTTTGCCTGTTGCTGAGTGTGCAGAGTTTGTCCTTTTAAGGAAAATAGGCCTAAATCCAGATACTGACACTGCTTGGGAAGGGAAAAGAAAGAAGCAGATGAAGTAGTAGTCCAAATGGGTCAGTTGCCAGCACAGCAGTGTAAATTATTTGGGGGTCTTTCTGGAGGGAGGCAAGGAGGGAGGGGGAAGAGTGAATTAAGAGGTAACATCTCAGAGTGAACTTTTGCGGTAGTTGATATAGGAAAATTTTGTTTTCCTTTCCAAGTATCAGTCATTAGAGGAAACTTTGGAAAACCTGATGTACCCCTAAAAGCATTTTCAAAGTAGGTGCAATCAGTCATCAATGGTGGAGGTTCATGTAATCTCACATTTACAGTGAGGAAAACAATGTATGGAGGAGTGTAAACATGAGACATAATGGCCCTCAGGCCTTTGTCAAAGGATTCCCAGCAAACAACTCAGCTGACACAGAGATTAATCACTTTATAAGTGTACTCCTATGCTTCTGAGCATGAAGTTTTACCCATCTGATGGTCTCAGGTCTAAATCCAAATTCTTCTAAAGCTTGAAAATACAGAACACAGTTTATTCCCATCAAGACCATTTTCTACACTTCTATAAAAAGCTTCTGCTGAAGTGTCAAATACACAGGACTAGGTTTAAAAACAGTGCTTTGGGAATTACATTCACACATAATACTGGAAACAGCAAGAGGTGTGTAGGGTATTCCCCGGGCTGTATATGCCAGGCATGGGTGGATAAGATGTGTGGATGAGACCTCCTTGCATATGGAGACCTCAATATGTGGGGAACCATGGCCAGGCAGGCAGAGCATCCATGGAGCTCAGTTGGGCTGCCGAGGGCTGAGCTCGCTCCCACATCTGGCTCTGCTTCCTTCCTCTGAGTGAAGGCAAGTCCAAAACATTTATAGCTCTAAACTGTATTTCAGGCACCGTGAGCCCCAGGAGCACACCTGGCTGTAGACCTTGAAGGCTCTGCTTGGTCAGCCAAGGTGCATTTTCCAAGCTTGTGGAGGAGAGGAGGGAAATGCCCTTTCCTGGGGCCCCAGGAATCAGGCAGTATCTGTGCCTGGAGCAAGAACACTGTGCTTATTTGGTGATTTCTTACAGTGACAGGGCTGTACAGGTCATTGTACCAAAAATACTGGGGTTATTCTCATTTTTTACCTATAAATATCTAGCAGTAAAATCTTCTTAAATTCCCAATAATCCAAAGAAGAAGAAGGACTTCTCCAAGAGATGACTCAGATAGACCCCTACCATAGGTACTTACAATAATTTCCAGTACCTCTAAATCAGATCAAAACCATATTAAAATTAATATAGGATTAGGAAAAATTGAGTGTAACCACAACTCTTACCAAAATCAACTAAACCATCCAGCCTGAGACTGCAGGAGGAATCATCCTGCCCTCGTCAGCCAGAAAAATGTAATGATTGTATTGTTATCAAATCTTTCTCTCAATAAAAAGTGTCAAGTTTATTTTTGTACCTGTTACTATTGCATGTCTGGCGTGTCATATTAAATATGTGCAAAATTCCTTCTTAAGAGAAACTTCAATTAAAAAAGGAAGAAAAAAGCAAGATGAGTTTAGATGTGATATAACGAACAAGCAAAAAGAAGAAAAGGAGGAGGAGACCAGGTAACAATCCCATTCAGATACTTCGTTATATGTCCATAGCCAAGGGGTTTTTCAGACACTTCCTTCATATACAAATGTAAATATACAAATATTATATAGTCTCTGAAGGGTAGTGGAAGAGAAACACAAGACAGTATAATGATCACTTGAGAAATCTATTCTACATTTAAGTGGATTTAAGGTTGAAAGCACTTGTCAATAATTCAAAGGTAAAACACATTAAGGGACTACTATAAGTATCCAAAGCTCAGGCAATATAAACTGGGAAACTGAGAATCAAGGAACTGATCATAAAATATCCAGCCATGCAATCATCAGGATTTTGTGGTTACTGTACAGTATTATGACAGGGCAGAGTTAAGGCTAGCTGACTGCCTCTGTTGTGCCTGCTTTGTCTACATGTATGTTGATTATTTTAAAGGTAAAATAACTATGTATTTAAATGTAGTTATTTGCTGACCCTGGTGCCTCTCTACTAAGAGGCAATCAGCCTCCTCAGAAAAGCAGCACAGTGACTGTCAGAACACAAATAAGGTTATTTCCCCATCCATGCAAACATAAACAACATACGTCAGTGAATTAGAGCAAGAAAGATTAAATTAAAAGACAACCCCAGCTGCGTCTCCCTTCCTGCACACAACCCAGAACAGGACATCTTATGCATTTGAAAATAGCCTAGAAGAAACTAATCTGTGTGTAAAATCATGGAAAACAGGCTGAAAGGGATCTCAGGAGTCCTGCCTAACATCTTGCTATACCCTAACTCCATGCAATGACTCATTAGTAGGTCACTGTCAAAGATAGCAGCAAAAGGGGTTCGGTATTTAAAAGAAATTTACTGTCTCCATTTGCCCTTCTTGTTAATGCTTTGCCTTCTTAGCTATGACTAGACCTGTGAAGTAATAAATGTTCATTTAGGCAAAAAATACCCTTTAAATATAAATAAGTGAAGAAGTCCTCTGGGGAAGGTGCTGAAACTACAGATGACATAATCGAATGAAATAAAACCTGTACTGTGGGCACTAGTCACCCATTCTGCATGTGCCCGGGCTGTTCAAAATGACAGAGGATGCCTCTGGTACACTTTTGCATCAGAAAGGAACTGTGATTCCACTTTTGACTTGTTTTCTTAGTAGTGCTGCCGATAGTGAGATTGAGTCAGATGGTCTCCATACCCTCAAACAAATCTGAACAGCTGAAAAACAAGGGAGAAATAATAGACAGCTTTTTGCTCTGTCCACCACCACCACTCACTGTGCATCCCAGATCAAGGTTGATTAATGCTTACAATTCATGTTTTCTTCCTAGAGAATGTACTGCCAGATCAGACCAAAACAAAGAAACAAAATCTCCACCTGAAATACAGCCTCATTCAACCAACACTGACAAAGCTTGTCCCTGCAAAGTGCCATGGCAGCTGTGTGCCTCATGCAGAGCATAGAGCTGATGGCAAAACAGAAACAGGAGGGGCAAAAATTGAAAACCATTCACTCTGTTTAGCCTGCGGCTGTATGGTTATCAGGATTTAAAAAAGTATTCTGGTTGCTTCCCTCCCTGCTATCTTCACCCAGGACCTTTTAAGGATTGCTCTGAAGTAGGTTGTCACAATAATGGATGCTTTCAGTGCTATCTGCCTTCCAACCGCTTGCTGCTCCCTGAAGAGCTGGTGCCTGATGCCTGCCAAGGAAAGCTTTCCTCTCAACAGCGGCTACCTGACCTCACCAGTCCCCAAGCCATCCTAGCAGCCTAATAAAGAGTGTTTTCACTATATCCCTCTCTCTGCCCTAGGCTAGGTGGTAGGAATTTTAGGATAGGCCAACTTGGCGGTAGATTTACTACTCCTATCAGGTTTGTTACATTACTTTGAGAACATCTTTATTGCTAGACGTTCTTCTAGGAAGCAACTAAATCAAACTTATTCTGTTAAAGCAGTGGGCTAAGGTTTGGGCTGCAAAACTGGATACCGAGTTATAAACAGGTCAAGCAATCAAATGCATTATGAATATCTAGCCAATATATTGGCTTCATCTCCGGCCTGTGGCAAGCCACAGTCATGGTAGTGGACAGATCCCTAGTCAGCAAGTTCCTTGATTTTGGTCCTTTTTTTTGTATTCCTCCTAACTTAGGAACACAATAAGTAAAAAAAAGCATGAAAATAAATCTCAAAATCCTCCTGGTACCTTGGGGATAGGACTGCAGTCTAGCTTCATTTGTGTCTTCTTCCATCCCTGCTCTGCTGCTCAGGCAGTTTGTTGTGTGTTAATAGGAATGCAAATGGAGCAAAGTTTTACTCCTAGATCAGGCAGTCTGAGTAATGCTTAGCCTCTAATATAAGTGCTGGGAAAGGATTCTTGATACTTCATTGTTCTTCTTAAACTAGTTCATTAACCAAAGGTCTTTATTTTGTTATAGAACATTAGAAACCATAGAGGGTTTGCCTGAGCTTCACCTACTGGGCTTTCCCATCTGCTTTGCGTCTCAGAGAAATTATAATCAGGATAGTGGAAACTATGTTCATTGTAAGACCTCTTGATCTAAAAGGAAAATGGTAGATCTGGAGCCAGATATGGAACAATATATGTGAATCATTGCCTCAGAAATAATATTAAGTTCTGCTTACTAGCTAATTATATCACATGGGTGGATTTTTGGTTCCACTGAAATTAAAATCATTTGTATGAGGAATTAGGCTGGAGAAATGGTGTAGTTATAGCCCCTCCTATTACTATTATGTAGCATGGTATATGCAAAGTTCTGGGCAGACTACCACAGCTGAGCATCTCCATGGTCACTGCTGGGCCTGAGTCCTGTTCTATCAGTATGTATGTTACACACTTGTATTGACAGCATTAGCAACAAACTCTTCCAGCTAAGGCTGACCATCACTTTGTTACAAGCCCCATGTGCAAGTCCTTATAAATTTACATAAAGGGCATATATAAACACATCTGTATGGGATTTTCCATTTAATTCTGAACAAAAAATTAAACTAATCAAAAAAGTCAGTGTCACTGGCAGTAAAACATCCTGATGCAGGAAATCGCTTAAATAGTGACTGAGAGTATGGAGCAAAGACTAGATGTAAGTTACCTAAAGGATTAACTGGGATGGTTGGCTTCAAAGATGGGTTCATTTGATTCAAAGAATGGTATTGCTGCTTTAGAATGCATCCAGCAAAACATGCCCACCAATTTAATCTCCCAAAGGACACAGCAGTGTAGTAAGGCTTTGCTCCTGAGCACCTATCACAGCTACAGTCACAGTGCAGGGTAGCCTGAGGCTGCTCCTTCCCTGAAAAGCTGGAGTCCAGGGACTGGGCAGAAATAGCAGAAACTGGGCTGAGTCTGATTGTACTGCCCAGGGTAGGGGGACCAGGAAAGAAAACAGGATTGAGAGACACAGCAGAATTTACTCTGTGCTCACAGCAGTGACAATCTCCCCATTAAGTCTGGTGATTAAAAATAGCATTTGTATTGATTGCAGGTAATGATCACAATTACACTTCAAAAATATTCCTTGGCATTTGACTGTCAAGTGGTACAAACTTGGCTGAGTTTATAGGAGCTGTGTCAATCAATTAAGCTATAAATATGGCTGTTCGACTATCAGTAGCCTAAATACTGAATAAACACAGAAACAATATTAATACACAGCAATAACATTCAGAAATGCAAAGAAAGACCTGGATGAGTCCAGCTGCAGCCAGTTTTCTCCTCTCTGTAACCTAACATGCTCTGCTTTGCAGTTCTGCTACACCCCATTTTGAAAGTTGACCCATGCCCTTGGCTCTTGCTGCATCATTAAATCCCACAGCCTTGCCTCCAAGAATCAAGAAAAAATAGTTAAAAAGGGGCATCCTCTAATGTAGCCATTAAGGTTATTAGTCACGCACTGTTTAATGGGCAGTGCATTTTGCCAGTGCTGGGGAGATGCTGCTAGAAAAGCAACAGGGCTGATGCTATAAGCTGCTCTCATTTCCAAGAACAGCATTTGTGATAAGCTCTTCCTTCAGTGGCCAGAAAATGTTTAGTAGCTGTGAATCCTCTTTGCGCTTGGCTGCAGATATGTTACAAGAGCTTGCAAGACTGATTCAGTAAGTAGTATCCTGAGGGATGATGCCTTTCAGAAGGCATTCACTTGAGCTGTGATAATAAAGGACACACGGAAGCCAGTGACTACGTTACACTGAACCTGCTCTAAAGACACAGAGCAACCAAGTAGAAAAGAATTCACAGCTGAAAATAACACACACAGATAAAACTTGCAAGTTTCAAATTGGGAATTTTCTCTGTAACTGCATGTCCTGATAGGAGATCCGAAGTCCACGGGCCAGAAGCTACATGGGTAGAGTTGAACTACCTGCAGCTCTGAGACAAATTTGCATTATCAGGTTTGATTGATTAATTGTGCCCTCTTTTCTGTATGTGATTAAGCTCTAAGAAATGGGATTTATGTGGTGTGGCCATGAGACCTCGTGCCCTGCAAGGCCTGTGTCTGCCTCCCTTGCTTACTGTTTCCCATCCCTGCTGCCGGTTGCTCATTTAGCTTTTCCCCATGCAGACTCCAGTTTCACACCTGCAGACAGGCAGCCAGAGTGCCTCTCTCTTACAAACCCTGGGCCCAGGGGCTCACAGGTGCATTTGTGGGGGACTTGGGGACTTCTGCAATTTGCCCAACTTTATCTCCTTTTCTCTGTGGTCAGCTAACACGAGCCACCACTATGAGAAAGCAACTGTTCCGCATTTTTAACTCATCGCTAATATAGGAATCTACCACTTTTATACCAGTGAAAGTTGTTCCTCAGACCTCTGGGCAGAGTTAGTCCAGATGTTTATTCCAGGTTATGTAGCAGCCTTTTGTGATGCTCTGTCATGTTTCATCAGCTATGTAACACGGGGTTGTCTAACTGTAATGGATAAAGCAGGCTGAAATGTGGCTTGTTAACAGATCTCCTACAACCCCAGTATTGATAGGTCTGCCCGGCATGATGTGATGCTGCCTAGGGATGCTCAAACCAGATCCAGCATCAAATATCATCTAGATCTATAGCAGGACTTCCTACCTATGCTTATCTCTCCTAGTCCTCAGAGGAAAAAGAACACCCAAATTCCCTCCCAAGTACAACATGAGGAGGAAAGAGATTCAGGAGGTATTTGTTCAGGTTTGGGAAGGCCAGCATGGTATAACAGTAAGACAGTTAATGTTCCTATCACAGACTCCTGAAGAATCACCTGTAGGAATAAGATGATGAAAGATCTGGGCCTTTGGGCCAGATCCAGCATCACCAGTGCCAACAGAAAGCTCCTGCTCACCTCAATGGACTCTAAATTAAGCCCTCAGGCCCTGAGAGGCAGCTGCTCAGAGAATTATGCTAGGTCATGACTAGAGACCAGGCACTGCAGTCCCAGGGGTTACTGAATATTTTATGATTCAGTTATTAAAAAACATGTGTATCAGACATCTATCAGTTTCGGTATCCGTAACCCTGGCTGCTCCTGCAGAATTGAGGGAGGATATTGGCAAAAGAGATATTTCAGGACTGCGGGCGTCTGCCTACAATAAGCCAATACTTCAATGCAGCAAGGGACTTTGCTGGATACTCTTGTTGCTGTCGGTTAGGTATGGGGCTGCTTCATGCTGTGCTGCAGTCAATATCCGGAACAGATTATTTGGGGGTGAGCTGCCTTGTGGGTGTCCCCAGCCTCCTGGGGACAGATCAGGGCAGGGCCAGGGCAGACACATGAGAACAACCACCTCCTTCCAGGCTTGTATGTACACAGGGCTGGGGACTTCTGGGCGTGAAGCGGAAGGAAAAAATCTTCTGGAAAGAAACTGGCTGCAGGGAGCTAGGCACAACAAGGGCAGGTTTTAACAGGCAGATCAGGGTACAGCTGTGATTTCAGCAGTCAGTTCATCCAAACTGAATCAAGCTGTTCACAACACTACCTTGGAGGTATTACCATTAAAAAGCAGCTGGATAACAATCTACTTTAAAATTAGCATCAACAATAGCACAGTTTCATAGCATTTCTACAAAACAATAGGCAAACAAGCCAAATCACTGTTAATTATTTTTTAATGATTGATAAAGCCTGCTATGATATGAAATGCCAATCAGTTCATTGTTTCTTAGACTCTTGATGAGAATAGCAATGCCTGCTTGATTAATTCTAGTCCTAACCTAGCTGATCCAAGATGAATAGCAAAGATGATGTGGGAACTGAAGTCTGTATTTACAAGAAAAAAAAAAAAAAAAAAGAAAACAGTGGTACAAACTGTAATTACAACAGCTGGTGAATTTTTACTGTTTTAGTCTTTGTATGTCTTATATAAATGTTTTGTAAGACAATGAAAGATTTCACACATATATGGATTTAGTCAAAAACCTTATCTATTGTGGTTGGATGACCCTGGCTGGACACCAGGTGCCCACCAAAGCCACTCTATCACTCCCCTCCTCAACTGGGCAGGGGAGAGAAAATATAATGAAAGGCTCCTGGGTTGAGATAAGGACAGGGAGAGATCACTTACCAATTACAGTCACAGGTAAAACAGACTTGACTTGGGGAAAATTAATTTAATTTATTACCAATCAAATCAGAGTAGAATAATAAGAAATAAAACCAAATCTTAAAACACCTTCCTCCCACCCATCCCTTCTTCCC
>VYZV01044514.1:124906-141848 GCA_013401275.1 Pandion haliaetus
CCCATCCCTTCTTCCCGGGCTCAACTTTACTCCTGAGTTCTCTGCCTCATCCCCCCCCCCCAGCAGCGCAGGGGGATGGGGAAAGGGGCTTGGGGACAGTTCATCACACGTTGCTTCTGCCGCTCCTTCCTTGTCAGGGTGAAGACTCCTCATACTCTTCCCCTGCTCCAATGTGGGCTCCTCTCTCCATGGGTCCACAGGTCCTGCCAGGAGCCTGCTCCAGTGCGGACTTCCCACAGGGTCACAGCCTCCTTCGGGCATCCACCTGCTCCGGCGTGGGCTCCTCCACAGGCTGCAGGTGGGCATTTGCTCCCTCGCTCACCTCCACGGGCTGCAGGTGGATATCTGCTCCACTGTGGACCTCCATAGGCTGCAGGGGGACAGCCTGACTCACCACGGTCTTCCCCATGGGCTGCAGGGAAGTCCCTGCTCCCCTCCCCCTCCTTCTTCACTGACCTTGGTGTCTGCAGGGTTGTTTCTCTCACGTGTTCTCACTCCTCTCTCTGGCTACAATTTCTCTTGCACAGCAACTTTTTTCCCCTTCTTAAATACGTTATCCCAAAGGCACTACCACCATCGCTGATGGGCTCAGCCTTGGCCAGTGGCAGGTTCGTCTTGCAGCTGGCTGGCATTGGCTCTGTCGGACATAGGTGAAGCTTCTGGCAGCTTCTCACAGAAGCCACCCCTGTAGCCCCCCCCCTCTACCAAAGCCTTGCCACACAAACCCAATACATCTATACAAGAGCTGAAAGTACACGAGAGCAGTAGAGTGCCTCTGAGTTCTTTCCCAAGCTGACTTGCTGAAAATAGAAATTTTGGGGATAAATATCACAAGAACAACTATGAACTCCACCTTGAGATGGTCTGTAGGAAAACCCCATGTTCCAGAGAAAGGTAGTTTAGACTGTAATACAATAGTCTGCAATGTCCAGTAAACCAAAAGTGACAGTGACAGTGTTAAAAAGACTTTATTATCTGGTAACATTTGTCTGTCCTCTGATGTCCACTTCTGCTCAGGGACAGTTACAGCAAACACTGATGGTTTGGAAATCGTGGCTAGAAGGAGTGAATCAGACTGAGGAGCACCATACCAACAGAAGCAGACATAGTTTTCTTCAAGTAGTGCTACAAAAGAAAGGAATCTGACACAGTACCCTTATTATAAACCAAATAGTAATAATGCTATGTACTCTGTTTGATTCAAATGTATCACCACAGCATTGCAGTCATCCTTGTAACTGCATTGTACTATCTGCCTGAAAGGCAAAAGGCAGAGAAAGCAAATGGGGTCAGATTCTGCTCCCAAGTGCTCTACTTTAGAACTTGTTTTGGTTTGTTACATTTATTGAACTCCAGTCCTGTGAGGACTGAGTGCTTTTAACTACAAATTAAAGTGCTCAGACAAGCCATGCGGTGCCATCGCAGCTGGCTGTCCTGTCCACCTCCCGTGCCACAACACAAAATAACCTGAACAGAAACAATGGCAGTCTTAGCTCTCTCTATATGCTGGTGTCTAGGTGGAAGGGAAAACAAGACATGCTTCCCGTGCACGTATCGAACAAGCCAGTTTCATGCTGCCTCCAGACCCCATGCCGCCTTCAGACAAGGGGCAGCCCTGCGTGTGCTGCCCTGCATGGCTAGGGGCCACCCAGGACAGGCTGCTGGCCCTCCCCTGCCACCCCAGCACAGAGGGAGCAGAGAGCCTCCACACACCACCCAACATGTGGGAAAGGGCCCTGTCCCACTTCAGCAAGGGCAGGCAAATCTAAGTCAGGACCCTGTTAGCTCCAGGTGTGGGGAAGCTGCGGAGGCCCAAGGGGTGAGAAGTGGTACAGCCATGTGCGGTGTTGTGTCTCAGTAACTAAACCTGTGGGTACAAATATACCGAGTGTCCATGTTAATTAAACTGTATTTTAAAGGTCAGATGCTACAGTTCCTATGTGCAAGCCCTAGATGTCACAGCTCATTGTCTAGAAAGCAATCCCTTAATGACCTCCCTTGGTACTGGTTAGTGCCCTTACACAAGTTCTCTGGCTGGCTGACATGAGGCGGATAGTTCATCCATCTGGACACCATCTGCCTCACAGGAGTACTGAGTCATGCTAGTGAGGGCTGAAGAGACCCCGTACAAGCTGTGATGTGAGGAACCCGCACAGGCAAAGAAAATCCCTCTGTAATCCCTGCAAGGACACCACAGACCTTGTCCTAAATCTGTACTGCAACTGGTGGAGTTACGCTGACTCAGAGCACCCGCAGGGTCTTGCCCCATGTTTGCAGTGATACAAAGAACTCTGTAATTTTTGTGTGGTTCACCTTGTGCATTTCTGCCGGATGGCAGGCTGGTCACTTTGAAGCAGGTCCTGGTCTGCCTCACAGCTGACAGGCAGAAAGGAGATTTTTTTTATTTGTCAGATGGAAAAAGCAAAAGTGAGCCTCTCCTGCAGTCCCTAAGGAGGTAGTGCATGCTCTTAATTATAGCCTCCAGACTGGATCATCACCTGGGAAGCAGAAAGTAGGAGCATACATATACATCTACTTGTAAGTCACTCTTAAAGTGATTTTATGTGGGCCTTTATGGCGACAAAAAAACAAGTAAAAAGAATAAACTGGCAAACATGGGGACAATGTACTGACACTGTACTCACTGTAGCCTGCATTTCATTGTGCATCAGATGTGCAAGAGCCACATGGAAAGGGTTTCCAGCAAAACTTCTCTCTCTCAACTGGCATTTGACATCTCATTGCTGCCATACCTCTCATCACGTCGTGCAGGAAGAAGAAAGCCCTGGCTTCCCTGCACAGCATAAGTACTGGCGTAAAGTTTCAACCCAACCCAGTGAGGGGAGGAGAAGGAAATCAGAAATGAACGCATTTGGAAAGTCTGGGTATTTTCAGCTGACTGCATTAAGGAAAATGAAATGTTCTCAAACGATATTTTTAAAGCTTGTTTTCATTAAAAATAAAAACCTCTGTGATCTTTTAAAGGGCAGTGGTAGAGTAGTAGGCATAACTGGTCAATAACTGCGATGACAAAACAGTCTTTGTAAATGCTATGAATAATTTAAATCAACATTAAAAAATAGCATTATAGCAACACTTCCTACCTCTGGAAATATTAATGAGGAAGGAACTTAAAGTGCAGTTAACTGTCTGCGGGATTGTAATCAGGGACCCAGTTCTCCTGGCACAAAAATTGATAGAACTTTTGCCACTACTTTCTGCAGGCTTTGCAATCCCTGCAAAAAGGGTCTGCGCACCACAGTAATGCCTTGGTCTTGTCGTACATCCTGGAGAGGATCCAACTTACCTAATTCAATCCATCTATAATTTAGGGTTGCAGCCTGAGCTGGTTATGTGAACTTCTTTGTCAGTCAGTGGCAAGAAATACACATTTGAGGAAGGCAGTTCAGCTTACTCTAGGCACCCAGTTTAAGATAGGATGACACATCCTGTGGAGATGCTTACCTGCTTCTGACTGTAGGATCTAGATGTTCCACCTGACTTTTAAAGGGAGAGATGACCTAGTTCAGATGAGACCCTTCCCTCAATAACCTTGCAAAGTGGAGGAAGTCACGGGCACAAATGGACAGCAACAGTGCCCAGCTGGACAAGCCGTACTTCAGTACTTTCTGTCTTGCTCTGGTCACTCCTGTCAGCCCTGGGGTAAGCCCAAAAACCGAGCCACCAGCGGTGGTATTCCATGATGCCTACAGAACCTCCTCTGCTGTGGTTTCTGTCTCCTTGGCTGGCCTCTAACCTTTGTATCAGGGCAATTGTTCTGAAAGTCCCTCACTGAAATATAGTACCGTGCAGAAGGAGAAGTGAGCAGCTAGCTGATTTACTGGTTCCCTTGCTTAAGCCAAAACCTAAATTATTGTTTTGGTGTTAAAAAAAGTGCCAGTACCTTTTTCTTAACAAACTGATTTTCTTTTAATTTGGATCTTACATGTGAGTAACTGTAATGTCAAAAATGTGAGTGCTGACTGAAGTGTCTTCTCATCTTTGGCCACCCATAAGTTCTTTCCACTTATAGGTTCCCCATGAGAGTACGCAGCATAGATTTGTCATGTTCAGGCTTCCAGGGCAACACCTGTCTTCATGACCTCTGAGATCACTACCTGGCTACTAAAACTGGCCAAAATCAGGATGGAATTCAAATCTGCTAGGGAGAACATGAAGGAAACATGGATACACACCCACATATGTAAATGTGATTGTTTAAACCTTTGTTGATCTATTGTAAAACAAGGTGAAAGTTAATTTCAGGAGCTCTAAATGAAATTCTGTCTCAACAGAAGAAATCCGAAATGCTGCCCTGTAAACATACAAATGAAAAAATTTTACTGGGTTTTTTTGATGAGACCATCACTTGATGGTCTCAAAAATGGAAATAATCTGACATGATGTCATGCGTTCAAACATTCATTTTTTCAGAAGGAAAGAAAGGGGAAAGATCTGAGAAGCCTTCTTGCAGTTGTAGCTTCTATCTTATTCTTTTGTTTGAGTTTCTTTTTCAGAGTGAATGCTGTGTTCCTGTACATGCCACCCAACCCACTCCAAACAAAAAGGTCACATCCCACAGAACCATCTCTACAATTACTCTACAACTGGTCTCGGTCAAATGCCAACACGGTGCAGCAGGAACACAGAAAGGTGTTTCACCTAGGACTTGATGTCCAGATGTACAGCCGAGCAGACTTACATTCATGAGCAAACCAGTCAGCAGTCACAACAGCTCTGACAGCAAGTCAAAAAAAAGATCCTAACATGCCCCAAGGAGTTATGCCTCTTTACGGAGAGTATTGGTTGCATATATACTCTATCTGATCTCAGAACTAAATGTATATATCTGCCTCACAATAGTCATCCTCTGCCTGTTCATACATATGTCCAGAGCCCACCTCAATGTTTTCATTATGCATACTTTACATATGAATGGGAAAATCATTCAATACCATTGCTATTTATAACTAAGGTTTACAGCAAGATTGGGAAAATGTGTTTTCCTTTCTGTGCTTAGATGGTGGATGACTTTCATTATTATGATCTATAACCAAGTCTTAACTATTTTGGCAGCTCTTTCCTATCAAGATATTATATTATTGTGCTATTATTTCATTTGCTCTAAATCTATACTTCACCAGGTTCCAGAAACATGAGAGCTTCTGTATGTATGTGTGCACTGTGGAGCGGGGCAGGATAGAAGGAAGAGAACAACCCCAATTTTCTGCTCTATTTCAGAAAGTGCTGGTGTCCTTTCTTCCCCTCTTCCTGCTGACTAGTAAGAAACAATGATAACGCTCTTTAAATAGATTGGAAAGTTGATTGCACTGCATTAAATATACCCTTCCTACCCTAGCTGCAGTTGTACCTGCAGCTAAATACTTGAACCATCTGTACTACATTGACTAAGAAAATGAAGACCTGAAAAGACATGTTGAAAATATCAGCAGCTGCTCTTAGTGGGGCCATTTGTTTTCAATCACTGACTCTTCTTGAAAGATGTGCAAATCCTGGCATTTTCACTAGTACAAACACCATCTAGGAATATGTGCCAGACACATTTCTAGCTATTATTATATTTTGCCATTTATCACATCTGGAGTGTTGGGCATCTGGGCCATAAGTCTGGTCTCAGAAGCCTGAAATACGTTAGTGAGAGCTGCTAAATGGTATCTTCACAGCCTGTGATACAGTGGTAACACTGCTCTCAGCAAACCATTTGGACACCAGATTGCCATTCTGTTACCTGGAATAGATGTACTTGTTATATACAAGTCACCTGCAAGTAATGTCCTCAGAAGATGGTATTTGCAAGGAAGATGTCATAAACAACAGCAAATAGAAACAATTACTGGAGAAATTGCTTTCAAGTTCATATCTCTGACAAAAAAAAAAATAGTTTAGGAGAGATGCTGGAAATATTTCATCAAGGGAGATTTTGGAGCAACAGCTCAAAATCATAATAGGTACATGTTGTTCTGGTGTTTGAAGAATATGACCATTTTTCTGTAGATCTGCTATCTTACCTAGATCTGCTATTCATACCAGTGAGTTAACCCAAGTTTCTATTGAAATCATGCACCAAAATTGTCCCTGGAGCCACACCACACTGATCAGCTGGAGTGAAAAAAAATCTTTAACTATTTCTGGGGACAGAGAGGATTAGATTCCTAATCTTCACCAAAAAACAAGAATATATAGAGATGTGCAGTGACCCTATTTCACCTGCATAGAGAGGAGACCATGTGTGATCAATGAATGCTGAAGTCAGCAATAGTTACTTTGAAACTCTCAATTTTTGAGCTTTAATGAAACAGATACTGCAAATAAAACAATTTACATTATACCAAACAGGCCAGCTAAGGCTGAGTTATTTTTTAAAGGTGAACACTGCAACAGTGTCATACGTTAAGTTCCTGCCTTAGAGACCATAGACCTTTAACAACAAGTTCTCACATATAACCAATTCAAACAGTGCTGCTAGGTTCACAGCCATCTTCAAAATAGTGTGGTTACTACAAGGTGCATCATGGTTTCAGGATAAACTGAAACTTCTGAAGAATCGGGGTATTACATATCCTAGGTCTTATGAATCTTATCAGAGAAAGTTCACACAATCACAGAATGGCTGAGGTGAGAAGGGACTTCTGGAGGTCATCTTGTCCAATCCCCCTGCTCAGGCAGGGCCACCCAGAGCTGTTTGCCCAGGACCATGTCCAGATGGCCTTTGAATATCTCCAAGGATGGAGACTCCACAACCTCCCTGGGCAACCTGTGCTTTCCCTCACAGGGAAAAAGTGTTTCCTGATGTTCAGAGGGAACCTCCTGTGTCTCAGTTTGTGTCCATAACTTCTGGTCCTGTCACTGGGCATGACTGAAAAGAGCCTGATTCTGTCGTCTTTGCACCTTCCCTTCAGGTTTTTATATATATTGATGAGATCCCCCTGAGCCTTCTCTTCTGCAGGCAGAACAGTCTCAGCTCTCTCAGCCTTTCCTCACAGGATACATGCTCCAGTCCCTTCATCACCTTCATTGCCCTTCACTGGACTTTCTCCAGTATGTCCATGTCTTTCTTGTGCTTGGGACCCAGTACTCCAGATGTGGCCTCACCAGTGCCGAGTAGAGGGGCAGGATCATCTCCTGCCACAACTGGCAACACTCCTCCTAATGCAGCCCAGGATACCATTAACCTTCTTTTGCTGCTATGGCATGTTGCTGGCTCGCATTCAAGTTGGTGACCACCAAGACCCCCAGGTCTTTTTCTGCAAAGCTGCTTTCCACCTGGGTGGCTCCCAGCCTGTACGGGTGCATGGGGTTGTGCGCAGCTTTGCACTTCTCCTTGTTGAACTTCATGAGGTTCCTGTCAGCTCATTTCTCCAGCGTGTCGAGGTCCCTCTGCATGGCAGCATGGCCCTCTGGTGTTACTGGTGTTCCTTCCCTCATAAAGATGGAGTCCATCTCTGTCACCATGTCACTGCACGTAGCAGATGACTCTTCTACCTACACATCCAAGTATGTAGTGGGATGCCTGTGTTCACATGGAGCCTCATGACTGCTGCCAAGCTCAGTGCAAAGGTCTTTCCATGCAGAGGTCTTTAAGATACGATTCTGCAGGACGTCAGCAGCCCAAAAAGCCTGTGAACATCAGTGGGGATTCTGCATGCTGTGAGCTTGAAGGTCAGGATTCATATAAAAAAATATGAGCAAAACCGATGACCTACATACAGGCTAAGTGTTTGTCTTCAGTACTTTGGTTGGAGGGAGCTGGCTGGATGAGTCCTGGTTCTGTGCAGTGTTTTTATCCCATGGAAATGAGAATTTGAAAGAAAAGATGGCCAAATTTTGTCCCAGCTCCATAACAGGGGTGAACATCTGGGCTAAAAGTAGATGTTCTCTCAGATCTTGCAGTTTAGATGTAGCTGTAGTGACCTCCATGCAAACATTGTGATTTAAACAACCAAATAACTTACTAATTCTGCATTTGGATTATATACTTCATTCTAATCATGAGAACTTTGTATCTTCTGTCAGCTAATAAATAAAGCTCCACTACATTTAACACATTGAGTGGCTCTGAATAAGTAGTTCAGAGTCCCAAAGGATTTGAAAGCTGACTGAAGAATGTCTTGCCTTGCATGACACAGCCGAGCTTCTGAATGGACACAATGAGTGTTTGGCTCCTGCTCCCAAGTGCATGTTAAATATCTACAAAAATTGGAGCTGTTTGGGGTAAAAAATTATGAAGAAAACTACAAAGGATTAAATAGGATTACCTCCAAATGTCCCCTTTTTCTCCTGTATTTTTCTGACTCCAGAGACAATTCTCCCAATCTATTTCTGTGTTGACATGGAGACCCTACACATGCCTGGGTCACAGCAGCTTCCTCTGGATGAGGGTCTTTTCAGGACAGAGCCCAGAGGACCCACAGCTCTATCTGCAGGCAGCCCCCAAGGCTCCTTTCCACTGGGTGAGTTTTCAGAAGTGCAGAAGTGCAGCCTCTCCAGCAGTGGCCACCACTGGTGGGAGACCAGCCATACTGGTACCCCATGGGAAGTGATCCAGAGGCTTCCTTCTGCTGGCTGTGGAAATCTCTGTCTGTAAGGCTTCTGCTATTTCTGAGACAACTGCGAGTTTCCTTTTAAAATTATTATCAGCTCTATGTTTTTCCTGATGTTCATTTTCCTTTCCTAAGCAGCATGTTGGACTGTTGACTTCCTTTGCTTCTGAAAAATCAAATGTAATATGTCATTGACAGACTGCTTGAAGAAATGGTTTCAGATTCATTTGCTGTTTAACAGGGCCTCTCAGACATTCAAAACTCATTAATAAGGCTGCTACAACCTATTGTTCTCCCAGACTTGAGCTCTTTTCATTAGCTCCAAATGTGAGTACATCAAACTTTTTGGCTTCGTCCAGGATTTTGGGAGGTGGTGAAATAGCAACCCGGTACTACCCAGTAGCACACAACAGCCACAGGTCGAGCAATCTGAGCATATGCAGCTATAGTATTTGCCTGAACAGTCAACGCAGCACTTCCAAGAAAAACAACTTTCAGAGCATAGAAGGACCTAAGCAGAAGGCAAAGGGATGAGCTATTTGGTGGACACAGCAGTGGCAGGAGACCTGGTAAATCACCAAAGCACTGGCTTCACCGCACATATCTGTAGGCCTCCTGCTTGCTCGGTGCACTGAGCACTGCAAAACATCATTTGTTTAACATCTTTTTGTCTAGCTGAAAAAAAAAAAAAAGGACAGCTCTGCTCTTCAAGAGTTAAAACCTGGATGAACAATGTAAGAAAGCCTTTTTGAAACCAGAGCCAGAGGAACCCTGGTAGCTAGGACAGTTGTAATAGCAATGAACTTTTAGGACTTGTGATATGTGTATAAATATGAATTTCTACAAAGTGATCCCCCTTCCAGATGCCACTCATCCAGTGTTTCTGATTAGCTGAGCAGGTACAGTTGTAGCACAATCACTGAGGAAATGCAAAAAGGACTGGATTTAAACCCTGTGGGACTTGATCTGCAACTCAGTGGAAGTCATTATTCCTGCAGGACCTGCAGTCCACCTCAGCTGGGTGGTGAAAATCTTGGCCACTCCTTCCCCCAGCCAAGGATCTCATGAAAGGCCTTGGGTAACAGCAGGACACCAGCCCTCTGTGAGAGGCAGAAGCCTCAGCGTCTCCTGGGTGGCACTGGCTATCTGACGGCAATAGTGGAAGAAATCCTAGATTTGGTGCCTCACTAGGAGAGGACTTCCTTCTTCAGCTACTTGCAGAATGGCTCCAGCCCAAAGCAAACATCTCTGTTGCACCTAAGTTTTGTTTCCAAGCTTTCCTCTGCTGCTGCAGTGATAAAAACTGGCTTCTTTGTTACCAAAAATTTAAATTATGCTATGTACTCCAAAAGTGAGACACAAATCAGAAATTCATCTTCATTCATCTGCACTGGCTTGTTCTACAGTATGCAATGGCAAGTATTCTCCATAGACTGTTTTCCCATAAAATTAAAAAAAAAAAAAGAGGGGGCATTTGGTTATGAGCTGTAATGGGCTCAGCTGCATTTTGGGAATAGCATCCGTAGGGGTTGTGTATATCAAATGTAAAAAAAAGGAGGGTACATTTAGCATTCTGCAGTCCAGGGCTAGAGGACAGACAAGGGAATGGCCAAACTGACCTCAAATGTAAATGAATAGCTTAGGCTTTTTAATAATGTAGCTGATGCTACATGCTACAATTTTAATGCAAGTCACAAGATTTTATTTTATTCATAAAGACCCATCTCTTGAAAACAAGCAAATACATAGCATTCTGACCTTTTTTTTTTTTATAGAAGTGTACCTGAGAAAAATCACTTAAAAAGCAGAAGGCAGAGGAAGAAGAAAAAAACCCCACCTCAGTTTATAATGGTCACTGCTCTGATTTTGTGGAGCTCAACTTAGCCTTTCCAGCACTTAGGTCTAGCAACCTCAATTTGTGGTTATTTGCAATATGTGCTTGCATTTATGCATAGGAAAAACATTGTGCATTATCTAAGCCCTGGGTTTGCAAGGTTGAGGAAAATCAGTGCCTGGCCTGAGGACGCACCAGTGCCTGATCCTTTCAGCCACAGGGAGATGTGGTGACCCACAGTGGTGCATCCACGCAGCGCAGCGACACGCGGGGTTACCGAGCTGTGGTTGCTGCTTTCTGCTCTCTGCAGTTATCACAGAGACCTCTTAAGCCTAATGTAACATGACTTGCCTTTTGTAGTTGCTGTCAGCCAAGCCATGCGGTTTTTCTCGCGGGAGCAAGACTTGACTGTACTCTTTAACCTCAACCGAAAAAGTAATTTCCATATTTGGCCAGAAGAGGGCAATATTACGTCACCTAAACGACCTAGAGGTCACGCTAGCCCCTTACAGGACAGACATTCATGCTACGAAATAAAGGAGGAAAAACCAACGGTTTATATCAATATAACATGGCGTTTCTGCTCCTTTTTAGAACTATATTGTATTTCTCTGCTTCGTATAGTTCGCGAGCAAGTCCTGCTCACAAGATGATGTCGCAGCCTCCCGCCTGCAAGCCTGCTGGAGCTTCCACCTGAAGGTCTGAAGCGCAGTGATTGATCCTCGGACAGCAGGGGTTAATTTAAAGCATATGTGCAAATACACTTGAAGAAAGGCAGAAACAAGCAAGTAAATTTATTTTAGGGTTTTGAAAGTTCAGAGGAGGGAAAACGGCATTCTGCGTAGCGGAGTTCAGCTCTCACACTGTTGCACTGGCATTGCAGACCTGCCTGTGTGTGTGTGTGTGAGAGGCGGTGGCCATGTGCATGCAGCCAGCACAGCATCCCCTCCATCCTCCCTGCCTCTGCTTTATGCCTCTTCGTCTTTCTGCCCTCCATTTCCAACCAGTGTGCCCTGCTGGTCTTCCCGTCACAGACTTGTGCACGTTCTGGGTGCATGTGCCTCCATGTTCCCCTCGGCATCCAGTTTAAGCACTTTCAGCGGTGCCACTCTCTGCTTTGCTGCTTTCCCTGTGAACTTTAAGCCTGTGGACATAGTGGGAGTTTATTGCTCTGTGCTTCTCCCTGCCCCTTCTTCTGCCTCCCTGCTTCAAAGTTTTTGGGGAAATATCTCCCTCACCGACCCTCAAGAACAGGCTCTGAGCCATAAAGCCATGATGAGGGGAGTCCTCTTAAAGGTTTTTCTCAAACCCTCTGGGTGGTATCAGTGCACCATTTTATGAGAACTTATGGCAGCTCAGAAACTACCCCCATTCACTGAACTAGGAAAGTGAGTAAAGTACTATTCCTGTTCTCAGCGTTTTTCCCATGCAATGAGGGACAAGGGGAGGTTCCATACTGGAACTGGGGGGGTCAGGAATGCAGTCAAATGGCACAGACGAGCACAGATGCCCCGGACTCAAGTTTTTTTTTGGAAGCACCTCATATTCAGAAAACTTTTGCCAAATCTGCAGCAAATTTCCTGGCAGCCTGTGCCAGGGTTTCAGTCTAAGTTCACCCACCACAGATGATCTTTATCAAGACCACTCCAGGGCAGTGCAGACCACACAATTTACTGGTTTCAGTCTATTTTTTTTTTTCATATGAGAAAGTCAAATCTTGCACAGTTTGACATTTCCTACAGAAATGTTGCTTGCTGACTAACTATAAGCAAAATATGATGGCTAGATTCGTCTAAAAAATGTTCCATATGACCTTTAGTAGTCCTAACTAGCAAGAGACCAAGTAGTCTACTCCTGCAGAAACACTGCCATAACAGCTACGGCTTGAGTAATTAGCAGCTTGTGTGCTTTGAAGAGCTGAAAAGAGCTTTACAAACACTAAATAATGAAGCACATCTGGCCTACTGGCTAATATAGCCAAGGAAAAGGAAGGCTCAGCTGACATACCACAGAAACTCACTTCTGGAGGGCACAGCATGCACCAACTGCACATTGGTTCAAGAAAAAGGCAAAAAAAAAATACTGTCAGCTCTGAAAAATTACGAGGGACTTTCATTAGTCCAGACACATGTATTTTGACATAGATGCTCTTGTGAATTGCTTCTTGGTTTTTTTTAGCTACTGTAAAACCAAGAACCTACCCACTTGCATCCCATTAGACTGAAAAAACCCGAGACATTGTGGGATAGTGGCTTACATGGAGGAGAGCTGCCTATTGTGTCACCAGCTGCCACAGCATCTCAGCAAATATACAGGGTCTAACTAGGACCTGTTCTGCTAACCCATGAGCTCTCATGGGGTCACAGCACAGGCAATAAGGCTGCTGCTCAGAACTTGGGAAAGCAGTGTCAGCCAATATTTCCTTGATCCTATACAGCACTTGTCATGGAATAATGCTACAGAAGTTAAACTGTCAGTGAAGTCAGGTCACACTGTCATCAGTTGTCCTGTTGTCCCTCCAGTACTAACAGGAATGCCTTTATAGGCAACAATGATGTTGTATTTATGCATTTGCACTTGCGTAAAAAAGGACTCGGGCGGTGTGGGCCAGTTATAAACCACACTAATAGAAATCATGGCATACCCCTGGCAAGGTTTGCGCTACCAGAAAACTCAATCTCAACAAAGCCTGGTCTTAGCACCCACTTGTAAGGAGGGTATGAAAGCTCTCAAGAGGACTTAACAGCGGTGTTAAGTGCTGGTCATAGCTATCGAAGGGAGAACAGTCTGCTGGTCATACTGGTAGACAAGCCCACACAACTCACACACGCTTCATCATTTCCCCTGTACCAAGTTTCTGTTTCCTGGATTCATGTTGTTATTACACAGCCATATAAAAATGTTCAGTCTGTTGGTGAGAAAAAAAACCACGATCGCTAGGCAGAGCTAGCAAGTTTTTCTCTCATTTATTTTTTACTTCCTTTTTCTTAGGAGCAGGAGGCATAACACAACCTCAGTATCTGTCAGTCCTTTCGCTTCTAGAGATGTCTGAACTTCTTGGTCGATTGTACTCATAAGTGAGAGAGGTAAAGGCCCCAAAGATTTTACATTGCTGCAGTTTGCTCAAGAACAGCAGTGTGGCTAGAGGGGAAAGACCCCAGCCAATGCTCCCGCAGAGGAAAGGCAGCACCCGGCAGCTCCCCACCAGGCAGAGGCACTGCTCTGGCCCAGCAGGCAAGGAGTCAGTGCAGCAACAATGTGGAGAGGGACAGTAGTGGGTGTGGAAGATTGGAAGACCTAGGTCACACCTCCATTGGAAAGCAAGCTTAGCTTTACGTATAAAACTTCACTGTCCTTAGAGACACTGTCCTTTTTGCCTTTGACTAATACAATTTACACATTTTTATTGGTTTCTTCTGTTTTGCTTTCCTTATCCTGACTTCCAGCACTTGAAATCTACTTCACTGGGCTTTATGTCCTAGTGCAATAAACCTCTATTAAATTTACCAGAATCATGAAAGTTAAGTTTGCCCAAAATATCTCAACTCCATCTTTCTTACTATTTTGAGGTTGGTTTCTGCCTTTATACATTTAATGAGCTAGCCAGCCACATTAACACAGCCATGTGTGACTCAGTGGTACTCTTGAGTATTTTCAGGGCTTTGAAAGACAAAGATAACACTTTGTATACTGTGCAAATGACTCCTTACCATTGCTAATTGCTGTTCTTCTGGTTGGAAACACCTACATTTTCCTATCTATACGTTTAGATCTGGAAAATCATTAGTTTTCCTCAAGTGGTTCAATGATTTTGAGTCAGCCAAAACAAACATCATAAAAACCCAGTATCCTGACCACAGCTCACTAGACTGTGTAAGGTCTTGGCTGCAGTTTATTGCCATGAAATGTGTGGCAATATGGAGCTCCTGTGACTCCTTCTTCTGTACATCATGATTGCTCTTTTAAGGCTGTGCAGTGTCCACTTGAGGGACCTGCCAAAGATTAAATGAGAATTTCTTTGAACCTGAGACAGGGAAGCTATGGTCAGAATCTCCACATATGGGTGTAGCTGAAAGGGAATTGGTTAACTGATAACAGATGGACTATTATACTGTAAGATACTCAGGACAAAAAAACTTATGCAAGGAAAAAAAAATCATTAAAATTCAAGTAGTTTTCTACAAAGCTGAGATAATATTGCAACTTTAGCAATTACAGGATCAAATATTCAAACCAAATTGGGCAAAATCAATGAAAGTCAACTCCTTGTTTTTCCTTTTTTCTTAACGCTTTCTGCATATGTATCAATAAAGATATAAAATTGCTGGTTTACTGTGGCATAATAGCAATGACAGCTAATAAATTATTTCACGGATTGAAAAAAATATATTTATGAGAGGTCCTAGTGTAGTGGTTTGTGGAAGGCAAGAAAGTGGTAATTCCAATCACACGGAGCCATTGACCAATGTCTGTGGTCAGATCACTTGACCTTCTTGTTCTTCAGTCACCCTGGCTGGAAAGTGTATTAAATGCATCGCCCCTGGAAAATGACAATGTACCTTCATGCATTAATGTGTGTTTTACCACGTATAGGATATTGTACTTCTCCTTCTCCTTCAGTTTGTAGTTTCTGGTTTCCTGAAGTGTTATGCAGAATCCTGTGCAAGTGATGTTTTACATTTCCTAAACCTTTTATATCCTTGAAGTTTGAGAAATTAGATAGTATTATCTTACCTCTGGTGGATTTCTAAAGACATTTCAGGCTTGTCTTTTATCTAAATCATTTTATGGCCCATTAATTGAATAGATAATGTTTCTCTGCAAAGTCTGAAGGGTCATTTAGCATTTTCAGCATGACTAAAACATGAACATACTGTATTTTCAGCCAGAAGGCTGAATTTTTTTTTATAGTTTTAACAACCAACAAGTAAGCCAGTCTTTGATAACTGCTGTTCTTGATAAATGTAAATCTTTCCACTGATATTTAAGGAGAAGAAATAGAGGTTTGGTTAAAAAGGCATGGCTTCTAATACCATGGTTGAAAATTCTGAAAGGACAAGGGAGGCATGAACTATTTGTCTTAATAAAACAGAATAAAATCCCCCAAAGGTCTAGCCACTAGCTCCCATGAAACTCAGAGAAAGTTTTCATATACTAAGTAGTGAAAAATGTGGTTTTAAAGAAAAATCTAGTTATAATATACAATTCAACTCAAAATCACTTTTGTAAACCAGTTTAATCTCTGCTAGAGGGCCTTGTTAGTCATCCAGTTGAAAGTGCTGCTCAAGGAATCACCGCCATTAGTGGTCTGGTGGCACAAGCAGCCTCACTGCCTTATGTTCCGTAAGGTCACATCAAACTTCTTCTTGTTACTGGTAGTATTCTAAACATTGGGCAGTATTCAGACAGGTCACCCTAAGCTACATGGAGTCTATTGGGCTATTATGTTGCACCACATGCCAAGGAAAAGGGAACATGCAGCTGCCTTGGGGTTCTTATGCCATTGCAAACTGGGACTCAGTCCTGTAAGGTCTTAGAAACACGTTGAGCTGCACACACTCCTTCCAGACAGACATGGACAGGAAGATAAAATCCTCTTGATTGACTAGTTGGATATTTTGTTTGGAGTCTGTAAGACTTCTTGGCTTTGGGGGAAATAGAAGGAAAACAAAGCTTAGGGGTTCAAAAAGGTCTGCAGGTCTAGCATTAGACCTTTGGCTAATAATCAGCCTTTCTAAAGTTAATGAGACTATTTACATTCCATATTTTTGCTTCTGTGGGCAATCTTTGCACCTGAGTTGGCATAATTTGCGGTGGGTCTTTAACTTCTTAATTTTTTAGTAGCTACTTGTGCAGAGGATATTTTTTAATGAGGTTGCACTGGGGAGGGAGAAAGGGAGTTGGTTCTTCTTATATAAATACCTGTAACTAATAGTTAACAGGTACTTTAAATCTTCAGTGGCCACATTCAATGACTACAGCCTAAGAGTATGGCAGATTATAGTCTTAAAATTATAATTTTAAGTTGTGAAAACTTTGGGGTGTGTTTTGAAAGACTGTATGCTCTTGGTGAATAGTAAGTAGCTACACTTAATTTCTAGAACTAGTCCCAATTGTTGCAACTCAAGTAGAAGAGATCATAATTGTGTACTCACATGTTACTCCTCCTTATGACACAGTTGCTCCAGGGACAACTACTGAATTCACACTAAGTGTTTATTAAACAAATCACTTAGAGCATGCAACTTCTATTTCAGTTCCTGCCTTAAGACAAAGAAACAACAGACCAAAATGGGGAAGAAGCATCATAACACCTGTAATGTTATTTTCTCATTCATGAGCTGCAGGTGCTACCATAGGGTTTAGACTCTCTGAAATGAGAACAGTAAATCACTGACTTATGACAAGAGGTGCCTGAGCTGCCAAAAGAAAATTCCATAGACTAATGATCTTGTAGAGAGAATGAGGGCACTCAAAAGAACTAATCAGCTTTTAAAGTAATCTCTGATCACCTTCAAACTACTGTAGACCCAGAAAAAAATTTTAA